>JANZXV010000004.1:23065230-23078372 GCA_027576455.1 Erythroxylum roigii
TTAACCATCACGGTTGAACTGATATCACAGTCAAACATGGCATATAAAACAACGATTTCATAATTTGGAGCTTAAGTGGACGAACAACCATATAGCAAATTGAGAAAAGACTAGAGATAAACCAAATCTATATTCCTCGTGTATATCGATTAACACAGTAAATCATGATAAACCAATCCGAGAATCGGCATTATTAAAACCCCAGAATCCTCTTTAAATTAGATATCATAAATAAGCACCAATCAACGAGAAATTAGAACATCAAAATCCCTACACAAAACCCACTAAAAGCAAATGAAGAAAAAAGGATCCAACCCCGTCAATTTTCAAGTCGCTTCTTCCACTCCCCATATCCCCAGAAACGAATACTCACCCAAAAATGCAAAGAGAAACAACAACGACAAAAGGATACAGAGAAGAAAACAATCGTGGAATCCAACCATGGCTTGAGCTCGACGGGAGGCCCTTCTGGAGAAAACGAGAGAGACGATCTGAGAGATTTGGGCAAAGTAGACATTTTGGGTTTGGGATTAACCAAACGCGAGGCCCAGCGTGAGGAAAAGAGGGATTGATGTCGGAGGCGAAGGCGTGGGAGATGGACAAACAATGACGATGCAGGAGAGGGGTATTTTCGGAGGCTGGTGAGTTTCTTTATTCGGAGTTAGAGACAGAGCCCTTTTGTCCGTCGGTTTTGGAATAGACAATAATTTTTGACTCTGTACTCCGGAAGCAGTGGACAGAAACGCAGCGTCAGAGAACCAAACACTGCCGAAGGACAGGATTCTTTTGTCCTGTCATCCATCCCCTACCCCGGTGACAGTAACCAAACGGGGGGTTAAGGACAGAACATGAAGGACCTTCCTAGCGTTATAGTGGATGTATATGCCTTGGTGAATCACCAATGCCACCACTCATTGGAACTAACAACAAAGGTAAGAAGAATGATGGGATACAGAGGTAAGGAGAAGGTATGCGAATCTTTTCAATGTAAGTCAAAAAAACAAAAAAATAGAATATTTCTTATTTCATTTATGAAGGGCTACACTTTACTTGAAAATGCCTAAAACAAAAGATGGGTGAGGAACAAATCAATTCCAAGGTTGATAAGGACCGGTGAAAAGAAGGTGAGAACTCGATAGAAGAAATCTACCTTAACAACTATGCTATATTTGGTGCAGTGGGCCTTGCAAAAAAGCATTCAAACAAAAGCAAAGCCAAACCTAATTAAGAGATAAAATAAAACGTAGGTGATATGCTTATGTAAACTTCAACTAAAGAGTCTTCAAGAGAATCACTTTCAGAGAAGTGTCTACAGATTATTGCGATAAGGGCATCAAGTTTTTTCAGTGGAGATGTGTTAGACCGTTAATTCCAAGTGAAAGAGTCACGTAGGTATTAGTAAGCCTTGACTAAAGTTTGGTACTTGGGTTAAGGTAAAGACCTGTGAGTAGACAAGGAAAAATAGACATTATCAACAAAAGATCGGGAGTAGGTGAGTGTTGGCATGCATTAGTGTGTGTTGACAAAAATCTTCTACGAAATACAAGATTCAAATGCAAGACCAAAAGATGAAAGGCACAACTAAGTCATAATAAGTCTGAGAGTGCAAGAAGGCACTTAACTTTGACAAAGAAGTCGAAAAGTATATTAAAATGTGAGATTTATTATAAAATGACTCAAATTATTGCTAACTTAGGTCATAGAGGAAGGTGACTTCACCATGGACATGCTTAGATGGACTATGCACAAAGATGGCTCAGAATGGCTAAACTAGAAGGCTCGTCAAGGCACTTGACTTGAAGATGCGAAGATATAATAACATATGATAAGAACATGTAGGAAATGGCCTAAGAAAGTGAGAGCGCTTCTTTAAGTTGTGAGAAAGTTGATCAGATGACGTAGCAACATATAAACATCTTTCAAACACTTATCTCATATACAAAAGTGGAGTTAGTGACCTAAGGTAGATAACTCTCTACTAATTTTGTAGAGTTAGTAGAAAAAGTGACTTCCCCCTGTTAACTTGGTGAGCTAGTAGAAAAAGTTGGTAATTTTAACTTACTTGATCGATAAATTCTTATCAATTTATATAAAAGCATTCTTTATAGTTCATTTGGAGGTGGAGCATTATACGTTCGATTATTTGTAAGAAAGTTAAGAGGTTTTTTTTTAAGCTCTCTATAAAAATTTTGAGGAAGGAACGCTTGTAAATGATATTCTTGTAAAATACTTCAAAAAAGAAGTCATTTTAATTCTTTTGTATTGTATTTTTGTGATTTAATCAATAGAAATATAACTTTATCATATTTCTTTTATTTGTCTATTTGATTATTTGTGCATCACAGTTATGTGTTAAAAATATGAGTAAAATATTAAATACGAGTGACATAAGACGTTTAAAAATAAATAGACTTGTTAATCGACGACCACAAAAAGAAGATTGAGTTAAACTTTGCTATTTAAACTTGACAGCAAATTTACTCAATTTTATCGCATCCGGAAAAAATTTCCATGACACTAACAAAATTACGTCACTAATGATTGTCCAAAGTAATACGGCATCAAGCATGGTGACCAAAAACAAAGATTTTCTTTAGCAACTTCAAGAAGCTTTAAATTGAAAAGCACTACTAGAAATACCCTTGGAAACAGAAAATGAAAACCAAGTTCTCTGCTCCGCCATTATCCACAACATGAAGAAAAGTTAGAGGCAATTCAAGACATGATAGAAGGAAAATCTCAAATCTTGGTGGCAAAGGAAAGCCCTTCCTTTGTCAGGGTATCCAAGTTTTCAATAGGAGGCTTGGTCCTGGCAACCTTGGCAATAGCCTGATTTTCTTCAGGACTTCCACCCTCCAGAAAAGCTCCAACGACCTTTCCATCTTGGACCCAGTAAGTTCCAAACTTTGGTTTTGGCGATGTTGGGCTGTTGTCTCCAAATAGCACGGTATCCCCGACATTGTCACCATAGAACTGCCAGGACAGATCGAAGGCACGAGAATAGAAGTATGGCAGATAATCATACTCGGCAATAGTTTTACCCTCCTCGTTTGCCTTAATGGCCTGTTCAACAAAAGAAAGAGGATTATCAACAGTATCAGTTAGGATTGTCAATTGTGGAACATAATGTCAATTCTTCCCTGATCTTTTAACGAATCAAAATGTCAATGGCTATGGGTCTATCTTAAAACAGGGAATAAGAGAAATGGAAAGAACTGCTTACCTTTACAGCCTGTTCAGCTGATTTACGAGCATGATCAACATGTTCAACTCTTCTTATATCATCGTACAATTTCATAGGAAAAGTGGCCACATCTCCAACCGCATACACATCGGGAACACTTGTTCCGAAAAATCCATCAGTCTTTAATCAACAAGTAACGGTAGTAGGTTAGGTAGAACTTTCAATATTCTCATTGTTTCTGTACAAATCATAGTAAAAGAAATTTGCAGCACTGGGAATAAGATGTGACACCAAATTTTAAGGGGTAAGTGTGGAAAGCACAGGGGTCAGTTGAAGGAATAACAATACGTCAAACGTTCCACCAACCTTTATTCCACCTTTTTCCTCAGCAATCTGCCCCTTGAATAAAGACGTAAGTGGTCTTCCACCAACACCAACAATAACAATGTCAGCTTCCAGCACCCTGCCGTCCTTCAGTTTCACCTCCTTGACCTGAAGGAAGTTACATAAACACCAGTCAACCCACCTTTATTCCACCATTATGCCAACACCAAGATTTTTAGTTAATAAGGCAGCTACATACTTCTCCATTTGAATCAGAAGTAAAGCCAACAGCAACTGTTCCCTTAATAATCTCAATTCCCTTATTTGCGTAATAGCCCTCATAGAAAGCTGCTATGCCAGCGGTGAAAAGACGAGGCACTGAGAGCATTTAGATGTGTTAGGAATCAGGATCTAACATGAACAGCAAAGTATTTACTAATATGCATTTCAACAAAGAAGGAAAATTGTAATGTACTTACTACACCATGGCTCAGGATAAACCATAGTAACTTCTAAATTGTTAATTCTCAGAGCTGCACTAAGTTCAAGACCAATGTATCCTCCTCCAACAATCACGGCCTTCCCATTCTTCTTTGCTTTAATTGCATCCACAAGCTTATCAGCATCATCAATTTCCCTCAAGTATAAGATATTTTTGGCATCAGCTCCTTCCACGCCAAAGTCTGTCAACCTTATAACCTGAGGCAATAGTAAGATAGATACGTACTCGTCAAGAGAAGATGCATGATGCATCTTCCTCATGAAAAATCAATTGCAACAAAAACTTACTGTGGAACCAGTTGCGATAATTAAAATGTTGTACTTGAAGACTTCTCCAGCTTCACTGATGAGGCTTTTGGAACCAAGATCTGCTTGAACTATTTGTGTGCTAAGGATCAACTCTATCCCTGCATACAAGATAAAAACAGTAGTGAATAAATCACAAAAGAAGGGTAACAAGCATTTACTGTTTCTTTCATAACTTAATTCAGTAAAAGTTTAAAGAATGATAAAAGAGGTATCACCTTTCTCTTTGTACCACTCAGGAAGTAATCTCTCCCCTCCACTTCCTACACAGACATGGAATCCTGGTAGCCTCGCAGTTCCTGAACAAGAATTTTCGCAAAAGAAAAATTACTGTGTTATTAAAAATGTTACAAAAAGTGATATTTTCACTAAATTTCAATAAAGATCAAAAGAAATCTCAGTTCAGCTAATCCTATAGTATCTGCAAAGAAAATGTGACCTACCCTCAGGAAAAAGATATGCCTTGCTGAGTGCAGGACGTTCATAAGGTGCCACCTGCAAAAGCAAAAGCAGCAGAAAAACACTTACTAAAGGAATGGCAAAAACAGCTCCATATAAGTAGGTATAAACAGACTGACTTAAAAGTATATTTCAGTGACTATATTATCGTTGCATCTATATGTAAATTTATTTTCAAATGCAAAAACCAAGGATCCCAAAGAGATAACAGACCCCACAGGAAGACTATATCAGATCAAGATGAGATATCACTGGTAGGTCAATTCCACCATCACTTTATTTACAACATACAATCGTTTCAGCTTTTCATACCCAATTGGAATATGACAAATGTTATTCTAAATTTGTCCACAACAAATAAATTTTAATATTTTTGAGTTTTTGCTGACACAAACCCAAGCTACATATGCACTCGTGAGACAGTTAATAGCATCAGGAGTTCAATTGGTAGGGCATTGATCAATCATGCAATATAAATGCTAAATTCTACCCAATCTTATTCTTGCAGGAACAACTGAAATGAAAAAGGCCCGGTGCCAGCTATTTATGCAGCAATTATAAGATAAAAGAGAAGCATACCGCTTCCGTGGATATGATTGAAATGAAAAAGGCTCAGTTTCAGCTATTTATGCTGCAATTATAAGATTAAAGAGAAGCATACCGCTTCCTTGGATATGATTGCCAGCTCGCCTGGATTAATCCCCTGCTTAGCGAATTCCCTAGCTGCATATCCCTATAATACAAAGAGGTCAAACGTCTGAAAGAAATTGGAAATGCCGGTCCACATCCAAATATGTTTGGAGATATATTTCTGATGGATAAAAATAATACACCTAGGAGACCAAGACAACGACGTGAATAGAAAATACAGTTCAGGGACGGCCAAAAGCGTAAAGAGGCCATGATAATTACAAACTTCTATGCATTATCTACTCTCTTATCTTGGTAAACTCACACTACAATGTGTCACTTGCTGAATCTATTAAACTTCAGAATTTATTGAAAGAAAAATACAAGTTTTGACTGACCCAAAGTGACACTGAAAGTCTCAGAAGTAAAGGCAATGCTCAGTTAAACTTTCAGTTGTTATTACCATCATGGATTCTAAAATTCTGCCATCTGACTAGGTCCCAAACAAACTACACCATATATGCGGCCTCTTAAGATAGAAGCTGCTGTATACGATTGATCACGAAACCCATAATCCTGATACTTTATATTCTTTCCTTCGCAAATAGTTTTCCCTATCAGAACTAAAAGGACAACTAAACATATACGTAAACTTAGTCAACCAAACCGTAGTACTTATTCAATACAACACAACCACCAATTAGTCCTATATTATACAACGATTGTAAAAAGAAAGAAAGAAAATAAGAGCATACTATACTACAAATGACTCCTCCGACCAGAATACTGAAACTTCAAGTGCGATCACTGAAGAATCAAAGATAAACAATCCTCCAAGCAGAATACTGAAACTGTAAGTGCGATCATTAAAGAATCAAAGATAAACTAGGACCGAAGCCAAAAATAGTTCAATGACACTCTGTGCAGTACAACTAAAGTGCTCAGAAAGAACGTATTAGATCTGCGAAGGAGAAGTTAAAAATGAACTAATTATCATATGAAGCAATCCGGAAATGGGAATAGCAAATGAAATCGGAGGAAACGAAAGCAATATCGGCAAGGAGACTCACAGCGGCGACGCCCCCGCCGACGATCACGTACTTGAAGCTCTTTTCCGCCATCGTTTATGTACGATCTCTCTCTTTCTCTCTGTGTGTGATTCTTCTAGATACTACCTCTAACAGCAACTCTCGTGTTGGAATGATTGGGACAAATACGGGAATATCGACGAAGAGTGATTGGCCAGATACGCATAACTCGCGTGTCGGCGGACTATTTCTGATTTCTGATTCAGAAAGCAGAATTTTCTGGTAAACGATTGTTTGGCACGTAGCAGGATTCACGTCCGTCTCGAGGGTGATGGGGGGTGATTTGGTAATGTTTATTTTTCATTAAAAATTTCGTGCGAATGCTACATTTCGTGGACTTGATAGTTGTCTGCAAATCAAAGATGATGCTTTAATTTTGAAACGATGTAGCCATCAATCTTTTAAAAGAAGAATAATAGCTTAACATGTTTTGGAATAAACTAATTGCTACCTACTTAATTTCTGTCCTTTTATATTCGATCATAGAGATTCCATACCTAATTTATTCGTCAGGTTGGTATAGACTAGTTTTTCCAGCAAGTCCGTTCCATTATTATTCGTCTTTTGGGCAAGTAGCGAGAGATGTGATTGTCTACTTGCAAGTGTTCAGTATACTAAAGAAAGTCGTACGCAACTTCAAAGCGCAAGTGAGTTGATAAGGAACTGTCTTGACTTAAGTGAGATCGCGGGTTCAAACCGTCCTTATGTATACAGTCGTTTAAAACTTAGGGTCAAAGTTTCGTCTTCCGCAAGAGACCTACCCCACTCGAGCAAAAATTAGTCTGAATGTGAATAACTTAAAAGTATTTTTTTCATAATTAAAACCCTTTTAAGACACCTCGTAAGAAATCAAAAAAAGAAGGAAAAAAAATCGGACGTCCGGCTTATTTAGCTCGATAGCCCAGCCCAATCTGGCAGTTTAATAAGAATTATTTGTGCATTAAAAATTATGTAATTTATTTAATAAATTTAAGTTAAATGATGAAATTATTTTTAAAAATATTTATAAATTTTAGCATATTTTATTTTTGTTATTTAAATTGAAAGAATCAAAAACTTATTTTTACTGGTTGAACCATAATGGCAACTTTTTAAAGATTTTGATCTATTTTATTCTTTTTGGTACTGTGGTAGAAGATTTTAAGTCTATATTAATCTCATAAAGTTGTCAACTTTGTAAGACATATCCCTTAGGTCATCATTAACGTCAAACCATAGTCAAATGTGTGAAAGGCATTAATCTTAAAATGTTTCACCACTTGCCATTTGGAACAATGAGATGGATTTCACAATAACTTGGGCGTTTTTAACTAGTCGGCAGTGGCACTTGGCAGGTTCCAGGTATGACGTCACTGGCAATGGAAATTAAGTAGCATGATCTTTTCAACAAATGAAATCATATTTTTTCTAACTCAGGTCTAATCCACCTCATCCGCATGTTTATGTGAGTTTTATATAAATATATGTATGAAATAAATTTAAATAAGATTAAAATAGTAAAATTGGCACAGATAATCACGTCATTCTTTGCTAAAGAAAAGAAGGTCAAGCCCAATACTGCAAAACCATCCACAAGTACGTTAGCCGCAAGTTGTTTAAAGCTTTAATCGTTAAAGTGCGTTTAGAAGAGGCCATCCAGCAATTTGATGAGACACAATTGAGCAACCCAGCTGTTGAACTAACGTATATACATCAGCAGGCAGCCAGATTTGTATTCATTGGACCGGGGAGTTGATTGACCAAATTTTCCCACAAGATGACATCACAATTATAAAGAATATTTCAACATCTTTAAATTCATTGATGGTTAAATTGGGATGGCGTTAGGCTAAGAATGAAATAAACATGGTAAGATGAGTTCAAATCACTTGTTTTTGTTACTACATGCTTGTCATATTCTATGAGTATTTATTCATTCAATTTTTATAAGCTTGTTTATCGGATAGATAGATGGTCATAAAATAGGATAGCTACAGAGTAATGAAAATAGGTGATATGTTCTCGTAGTATGATCAACCTATTACTGAAAATTCAACTAATGTCATTGAATGACACTGGGGTTATGATACGTCAATCCCAAAATAACAAGACAAAGGAAACATCATGAAATCTTGGATTAACGATGGTAGATTTTAATTATTATTTAAATGTAAGCTTTTTGGGTCTTAATAAATATCAAAGACATAAATCATACATGAATCATGCATAAATTATTTATTTTCATTCAGATCTTGAATATAATAATAACTAAATAGATGAAGAGAATAAATCACTTATCTTGAGCATAATTCGTCATGGTGTGGAGATAAATCTTTCAACAATCACGAACTAGTTTCTCTCCCTTAACCTTCTTTCTGTAACAGATGGCTTGATGGATAGTTCAATGCACAAATATGATTCAATGCACAAATACCTATGTTCTGTATTTGTTTTTTTGTCTGTACTTAATTAGGGTAGAGAGATGACTAGTTTATATATACTTTTTTGTTGACATTAAATCTTGTACATTGATCAAGTACTAAATTAATATTAAAGATTTAGTATACCATTAAATTAAAAAAAACTAAACCAAGTTTCATACGAGCTTACAGAAAATATGGGTCACAACATCGAGCCATATATTTCTTTTATTTTTCCACTTGGCCGAATGTTTCTATCATTATATTTAATAGTATTACATAAAGCTAGCAAAATTAAATCTTATAAACCGTTAACATCATAAATATCTCAACACAATAAATCACATAATGTGGGTTGTGGCGGTCATACACGATATAGTCGTATACTTCCTTTCAAATACTACTACATTAAGAATTTATTATGTTTAGGTTCATAAAGTGTATATAAACAACATACAGTCCACATAATTATTATGAAAATACATACAAATTTCGTATTCAAACAATCACGTATACATAAACATAATGAATAAGAAATATAAAATTCAGAAACATATTATTATTGAGTTCAAGAGTGCTAAAACATTATCATCAAACATTATTATCAATCATCCATACATCCAAAGCCCATCCTAAGCAAATGTTCTTTGAATGTCTTTAGTTGTAAACCTTTAGTTAGAAGATCTGCTACTATAAGATCCATCCTAATATGCACTATATGCACTATTTGTTTCTGAATCTACTCTTTAACAACAAAATATTTTTAATTCCATGTGTTTTGCGCCTCTGGAGTATTTGTCATTTTTAGAGAACAAGAATGCTGTAAAATTATTACAATAAATTTTCAATGGCTTGCTTACTGTGTTGACAACTTCAAGCCCTGAAATAAAATTTCGCAGCCATAATGCATAAATTGTAGTCTCATAATAAGCTACAAATTTTGCTTCCATAGTGGATAAAGCAATGACATAATATTTGGCACTTTTCCATGAGATTGCTCCTTCAGCTAATAGGAAAAAATAGCCAAACGTTGACTTTCTACTATCAACACATCCAACAAAATCTGAACCGAATATCCAATCATTTCTAAATAAGTGAGCATGTAATCCTTTGTTTCTTGAAGATATCTCAACACTTTCTTTGCAACCTTCCAATGATCAATACCAGGATTACTTTGATAATTGCCTAGCATCCTTACTACAAAACTGATGTCAAGTCTAGTACAGGTTTGTAGGTACATCAAACTGTCCACAACAAAAGCATATAGAATTGTTTTCATTTCCTTACGTTCCACATCATTCTTTGGACATTGTATAAGACTAAACTTATCTCCCTTTTGAATAGGGACTATATCTACTGAGTACTTACTTACGTTAAATTTCTCAAGAATTTTCTCAATATAGGCTTTCTGAGACAATCCTAATAAACCTTATGATCTCTTACGGAATATTGAAATTCTAATCACATAGGATATCTCTCTCATATCTTTCATGTGAAAATTCTTGGAAAGAAATCATTTAGTCTTATGCAACAAACCTAAGTCATTAACAGCAAGCAAAATGTCATCAACATACAAAACTAGAAATATAAACGTACTCTCACTAATCTTTCGGTAAATACAACGATCAATAGTGATTTCCTCAAAATCGAAAGAAGTAATGATATTATTGAACTTAATATATCATTACCTAAAAGCTTGTTTAAGTCTATATATTAACTTCTTCAATTTACACACCATACTTTCTTTACCTTTAATGAAAAAACCTTCAGGTTGACTCCTCAAGATCCCATTTAAAAAGGTTGTTTTCACATCCATCTGATATAGTTCTAAATCAAATTGAGCCATTAATGTTAAAATTATTCTTAATGAATCTTTCTTTGAGACAGGTAAAAAAGTCTCCTTATAATCAATGTCATCTTTCTGAGTGTAACATTTGATAACAAATCTAGCTTTATATCTTTCAACATTGCCATTCAAGTCACGTTTGGTATTAAAGACCCATCTACAACCAATTCGTTTAGAAACTTCTGGCAGGTCTACAAGATCCTGGACATTGTTTTGAGCCATTGATTTCAACTCTCCTTTCATAGCATAAATCCATCTTTCAGACATATCACTACTTATGTGAAAACAAAATAGGATCATTATCAATGCCACAATCATAATTCAACTCCTGCAAATAAACTACATAATCATCAGAAATAGCCAACCTTCCAACCCTTACAGGTTTATTTAAAGCTATACTAACTGGTTCATTACATGAGCTGGTGGTAAGTTAGGTTCTTCATGGGATGCTTCTTCATTATTTAAATGTTGTTTTTGATTATCTTGATCTTCCAAAGCAGGAACAACATTTGTTGTAGTTGTGGATTTAAGAGCATTTATGGGTGATGGAACATCAGCCCTTATTTCATTAGTATCCACAACTTGATTTTCAACACTTCCACTAATTTCACCATTCTCTAAAAATTTGGCATTGATTGTTTCAACAATTCTAAAACTATAGTTCGGATGGTAAAATCTGTACCTTTTGGATTTCTCTGCTTAACCAATAAAGTAATCACTATCTATTCGAGAATCTAATTTTCTTTCATTTAGATTATAGATACATGCTTATGCTGGACAACCTCAAACATGCAAGTGTCTAAAACTATATTTACTTCTAGTCCATAACTCGAAAAGAGTTTTAGAAACTGCTTTACTAGGAATCATGTTTAGCAGATACATAACAATTTTAAGTGCATACATCCACAACTTATGGGTAATGAGTAATTACTCATTATACTCCTAACCATATCTATTAATATTCTATGTTGTTTTTTGCCACACTGTTTTGTTGCGGTGTGCTTGACATAGTAAACGAATTAGGATACTATCCAGATTCATTGTACTTTTTATAATACTCATCGCTTTTATCAGATCTTATAATTTTCACTGAAGTTATGATACATCAATCCCAAAATAACAAGACAAAGGAAACATCATGAAATCCTCGACTAATGATGGTAGATTTTAATTATGATTTAAAATTCAATTTTAATTAGATTTGAAAACTTAGTCTTTTTTCATAAAAAGGAAGACATTAAAAGAGTTAGTATTCTCTGTATTCCTCATTAAACTTGCAGAGTTCTTATTAATTTTCTGAAAACTGGTAAGGTGGTTAAGGTAAACGTATGTCTGTAAGATGTAGATTGAAGTAATTTTTAAGTAGATGGGATTGTAGCAAGATGTGGAATTCGGTAGTTCAAAGACTGAAATTGACGGAGGAGAAGTCACATATGTTGACAAAATGAAAGAAACAGAGCTTGCCTAGAAACTAGAAAGATGCAGAATATACTTTGGCAAGACGTGCCGATTTCGTGTTTTTAGAATGATTTTCCAAGCTGCATGATTATTACTTGGGAAGAGAATTGTACAGCAGCTTGGTACTCTTGTATTTCTTATTCCATTTCGTCAATGAGAAGATCAAACAGCCAAGGATGTTGATGTTTGCATCACCTAAGAAACGAGTGTTCGATTCGTGTAAAGCAGGAAAATCGTTCAGGCAATTCAAAACTGCTCACAAGTATTGACACACAAAAGCCCATTAAGCTCCACGTAGAAAATCATAGGTCTTGCTTGCGTTGTGTCGAGCTTTCTCTGGAATAGTACGGGGGAACTGACCTGAGTTCACACATGTCGGTACTCGATATCCCACTTTAGATGTGGGGGACCTGTCTTCATATCTCATCTTAATCAATGCCTTTAACAAAATTAGAGGTATTGTTTTGTACCTTAACGACAAATACCGACTATCCCTTTCAGCTTTCTGCTACTCTTGGGCCTACCATGCCAAACTGATGCTCTTACAGTATTTGTGCTACACATACATCTATTTACTATTTAGCCCATTCCCTCAACCTTTTCCTTTTCTAATGATTTTACATTTACGGCCATTGGGATTAAGGCGTTTGATGAGATGGTAATAAAATGGGATAGAAGGTGATACATTTTTATTATTTGGTTTAAGATTTTATAATAGAATGAAACATAATACGATAAAAGCTGAGAATTTTATGTTACATTTTATTATATTTTAAACAGTAAAAATAAGAAATATTCGATTCGAAGGGTATAAGATTTTGAATATAAACTAATAAATACATACTACTTAATATACCTTCAATAGTTTTTCTTAATACTAATTATTTCTTCTAATCCTAACCCCTTTTTTTCATACTCATTTATGTCCACAAAAATTGTATATAATT
>JANZXV010000004.1:23109821-23126350 GCA_027576455.1 Erythroxylum roigii
AGGATTCAGGAACCCCATTGTTGTTTAGAGTCCCATGAATTAGTTGTCTCCTGCTTTCTTCACACTTAACAAGATTAGCTGCTCCTATGACTGTTGGAAGAGGACTGGTAGCCATGATTCTACCGCGAACATCATCATATACTGAGTTTAAGCCTAGCAGAAACTCATGCACTCATTCCCGTTCCACAATCCTCCTGTAGCAAGTCAAATGTTCATTGCACATCCATTGGTGAGGATCATAAAGATCCAATTGTTGCCATAGCTTCACCAATGTTGTGTAATATTGGGTGACTGTCTTCTCTCCTTGCTTGGTCTCTCTCAAAGGACTCTTAATTTGGAACAAAGCAGCAGTATTTTCAATAGTAGAATAAGTTTGTTTGGCGTTTTCCCAGAGCTACTTGCTAACTTCCAGGGTCATTGAGTTGATCAACTAGCTCATAACAAGGTTGTTTTCGGCCATCCAAGTATGGTATTTTGGGTTTGACGGGCCGGACACAGTAGGTAGCGTTGTGCTTAAGTATTTTTCTTTCCCTCTCCCTCTTTTGAACATGAGCACTGAGAGAGACCATGGTAGATAATTATTCCCATTCAGTCTATGACTGACTATGCTGGTTTGGGAGTTATCAGTACTGTTCTGGAGAGAGGATGGGTTCGATGCTAGTGGAGCCACACCAGACGAGCCAGCGGCAGAGATCTCTGACTTGACCTGCATGGCTCTGATCGACCCAAACGAAATCATTCTCGAGTGTTTTGCTATAGCTCTGATACCATGAACAAAGTGGGGAATTGATTTCTTGAATAGAAAGTATACAGCCATATATAGGCTATTACGAGTAGAAGTTTAAATTTGGAAAGTTATCTAGATCTATCTAATCTAATCTAATCCCTTATTGAGGGATTTACCATGTACAACCTATCTATATCTCAATATAATCTAGTTATAGCTGTGTAGTATCTTGAGAGGAATATTAGTCACAATATCCCGCCAACGGTCCTCAATAATATAATTTGTTAGATGCATGGTATATACTTAGTGAATTTAACACGGGAAAAGATTGATTATGTGAGACAGCTTTTTATGTTGCAAATATCTTCATGTTTTCTTTTGTACTTATTTTACTGACATTCTTCTTTAGGTGGGTTTTACTGGGAATTACAACGAGTACTTTGGATATGCCACTGATGTCGATGCTTTAGTTTATCTGATGCTTGTTAATGATATGATTCATGGTCTCTTCCCCGGAGCTGTAGCCATTGGTGAAGATGTATGTTAATGTCATCTCTAGTAGTTATTGACATCTACGTTCTCCTATCACTGTGATGAAGTACCCAAGCTCTTTAGTGATGGATTTATTTATACTACGTTGCTTTATAGGTCAGTGGAATGCCAACATTCTGCATTCCTGTTCAAGATGGTGGCGTAGGATTTGATTACCGCCTTCACATGGCGATTGCTGACAAATGGATTGAAATTCTGAAGTATGGTCTTTAGGAAAACCTTAAAACTTCAGTTTAATCTGCCTTGTATATAGGCTTTGTTTAACATGTTGTTACTTGTAGGAAGAGGGATGAAGACTGGAGGATGGGTGACATTGTACATACTCTTACTAACAGAAGGTGGTTGGAGAAGTGTGTTTCCTATGCTGAAAGTCATGATCAAGCTCTTGTTGGTGACAAAACTATCGCCTTCTGGTTGATGGACAAGGTGACATAAGCTAATTATGCACATTCTTCTTTATCTCTTAACATGGGCAATAAAAGCTATTTTTCTATATATGAGAATATCGTATCCTATATGTGAGAATAACTTGCCCTATAGTTATGATTGTGAGAGGTAAAATTATTGATCCATGTAAGCAAGTAATCTCTAATGTCTTATCAGTTGAACTCTTTTTGTTGGTAACTTCGATAAAGCCAAATGTTTTACACTTAGATCACCTCTTGTCTATTTTGTGGAGGATAACTTGGATTCAGATTTCTTCTTCAGTAGTTCCTGTGCCAATATTTCCGTCAAAATTCAAGCTACTTATTTCTTTATTGTTGACTTTATAGTAAGAATCAATAGTTATGGCTTTATTTTCTAGAATTGATCTGCCAACCTAGATTGTTGATAGTTTGTTTTGTGTGCTGGACATAAATCATCTTATTCTTTGTCCTCTTTTCCAGGATATGTATGACTTTATGGCTCTTGATAGACCGTCAACACCTACTATAGATCGTGGAATTGCATTGCATAAGATGATCAGGCTCATCACTATGGCATTGGGTGGAGAAGGATATTTGAATTTTATGGGAAATGAATTTGGACACCCGGGTACAATTATGAGCTGATTTACTCTTTGATGGTTTAATTGATTATGTCATTGATTAAACATTGTTGAACTTGTGGCTCGTAAGAAACTGATATTTTCTTTCTCTATTTCCATTAATCAGAGTGGATTGATTTTCCAAGGGCTGACCAGCACCTTACTAATGGAAAAGTTGTTCTTGGGAACAATTTTAGTTACGATAAATGTAGGCGACGATTTGATCTTGTAATCCTCTTCCCCAATTCTGATGATATTTTTGTTTTTTTCAATTTCATCGCTGTCATTTGAATAAGCTTATGTATGATTTCATCTTTGATTTTGTAATTTCTGTCACTTTCTCATACTTCATTTCTTCTTCAACGAATCTTTTTCTATTTTCTTGTTTCCTTTTTCCATCACGAACCAATTGGCTAAGGTCATTCTCATATTAGTCCTTTTAAAGTCAGCAAGGATAGTATGCCTCATGAAGGTAGCTTTTTGAGATTGATTTCCATGTGTTTCTGAAATATATTGGTTATGTAACCAGGGCGATGCAGATTACCTAAGATATCGTGGGATGCAAGAATTTGATCAGGCAATGCAACATCTTGAAGAAACCTATGGTGTAAGCAAGTGTATTCATTACTTGATATCCTTAAAATCATGGGTGTCCATTTTTCCGACTTGAACATGCATTTGATGCCTATTCCTCAAGCTTTTTTGTCATTGTTTGAAGGAATATAATGTCAACAAATAATGCCGTGGACAAAATTGTTAACTAAATTTGTAGTAGCTTTATCTTACACTGGACTCTTCTTTCTTTTGGTCACATGGAGACAAAAACTATTAGGATGCTAAGGTATTTTAATCATTAAATTTAGTCCATCTGTTTATCATAATAGAACAATACAATATTCTGTAATAAGATAATACAGTTTATTAAATAGTACTTAAGCTGATGTTCAAATTATTCTTGTATTGATGTATAATAATATTCTTATATTAAATACTTTCCCCTTGAAATGTTAAGTGAATGCTATTTATGTCCCACTTGCATATGAGCTCTGAATTTATGAATTCTTCTTATCATTTTTTATCTTTTCCATTTTTGACTTTTTTTTCTTTTTTTTGTGGTAAATCCTAAAATTACGAAACCTAAAATTGATAGTAAAGGAAATAGCAGCATTTTAATGGGGGAACCCTGACAGAGTAGAGAGCAGAGGAAAATATTTTTCGGAAAAGAAAAAGTAGATACAGTTTAGACAAAAATGAATAAATAAGAATAGAGGTAGTGGTATGAGCTGTGATAATATAACAAAATAGAGGTATCGTCGGAATAGAGGTAAGCTGTAAGTGCATTCTCATTTAGTTGTAGGAGGGTAAGACATAATACTAGTTCTATCTGAAAAAGAAAAAGCGAAGTTTTAGGGGTCTTGGCATGAAAACTTTGTACTCCTAAAGGGAATAGGTCTCAGGATCAAAACTTTGTATTCCTTAGGAGAATAGAGGATAAGTTTCCATAACCACAACTTGGTTATGATATTGTGTGCACGTGTGAAATGTACAGACAGAGACGAAAGAAAAGAGGAGAATGTATACAGTTATTTAATATAATTGGACTGAAGTCTTCTTTCACAGACACAATGACCACTAAGTCCTAGTTTATATTATTCGTTAGGCCTAATCTATCTATTAATCATAGTAAGGAATACAGTTCTATAATAAGATAATATAATATTATTAAATGACTCGTAAATTATTACTCAAGATATTTCTGCTCCTAATGTTTTTATACTAAATCTCCATGATCTTCACTGGTACCTCATTTAAACTTAAGATATTGGTAGTGAAAAATATGGTTGGAAGGTGTTGATATCCCTTCATTTGGAAGGTGGTAGAAGTATATGGATAGGGTATCGTTTTAACTTTTATGATGCCAATTATTGCTCTGGACTTGATTTTCTATCTTTTGGTCAAACTTCAACTATGAACAAGCCCTTGAATCATTAGGTCAACATAATGAATATGCATAACAAGGTTTTAATTAAACATGAGACGTTGGTATTTAAATTATGTTTGCAGTGTTTTGATACCATCTTGTAAAGATGTTCGTTATTTATAATGTGTAATCATTGCATAAATGCACTTCCTGATCTCTATGGACTAAAATTCAGAGGTAACTAGTCCTTATAATATTGACGCAATGCAGTTCATGACGGCTGATCACCAGTATATATCGCGGAAGGATGAAGGAGATCGGATTATTGTCTTTGAGAGGGGGAATCTTGTTTTTGTCTTCAACTTTCACTGGACTAGTAGCTATTCAGACTACCGTGTCGGCTGCTTTAAGCCAGGAAAATACAAGGTAACTTTTTGACCAAATCTATAAGGTTACCTACAAGCCTCGCTTTTGTTAATTTGCTTCGACTGGTTCTTGTAATACATTATGAATGATACAAGCATCATGAAGAGTTTTTGTTAATCATGTCCCATTTTGTCTCTGTTTCAACACTGATGAGTAACCATCTACCTGGCTATTGTCCTAGATTGTCTTGGATTCAGATGATTCACTGTTTGGAGGATTTGGCAGGATTAATCACACCTCAGAGTTCTTTACCTCCGTAAGAAATCCTCCTTGAAACTAAAGAACTTGATCTTGGATCTTCTAAGTTAAATTTTCTTCTGTGGGATTTTCTATCAATTGTGGAAATGATCTTCTGTGGGATTTTCTGTCAATTGTGGAAATGACATTATACTCTCATTTCTTCTCTTTACAAGCAGGAAGGTTGGTACAATGACAGGCCACGTTCCTTCATGGTATATTCACCATGTAGGACAGCAGTAGTCTATGCTCTTGTGGACAATCCATCTGAACCTGTCAAGGAGTGACGGTTATCTTACATGCTTCTGATGTAAGAGTGCCTTGGGTTCCTTGCAGTGTTAATTGCATCACTGCCAGAATTTCCATTTCCATTCCCAGATTTTGACCATCACCTGAAGGCAAACCAAAAAGGAACACGAGGTAACGGAAGATACAAAACTACATTGCAGAACCAAGAGGATTATAAGGAGTATCTAAACCTCTTTGTAGGCATCTGTGTTGAAAGTTTCCCATGGCACCCTGTAAATGTTGTGATATTTTGCTAGCTAAATTATGGTTGTTACGGTAGATGCTGAACAAACATAGCTTCCTTCTGAAGTAGTATGCTTTACGACATTATTAAATCATCTTGCACTTCTGAACTTGATGACCAGATCATTGCAGTTGCTAGTTGATTCCCCCCCGACTTCTGGACTGGCATTGTAATATCATGTAAATTATGGAGCATTGAATAAAAATGCGGGTTATGTTTCTCAATGCTTTTTGAATTTTTGTTGGGTAACGCTAATCTCCTTGCATACGTAGGCTATATGTCACCTGATAGGACTAACAGAAGCTTTCTCAAATTATCGTGGGTAAGAGAAACGAATAAAAATCATATGAACTTAAGAAAAAATTCACATCCTTGTACGTTTTACATAAAACATAGTATCATGATTAGGATGGTCTATTATGGCCACCAACTACAAAAACAACACACAAAACTGAATGCGCTAACAAATGTACAAACAAAAACCAAGATCAAGTGCTAAATAGCTATAGTTTCAGAAGCAGAAGCACGAGAAAACTGGTGTAGAACACTGGTAGGAGACGAATTGGATGACCCGAGTCTCAAGGCCTCCGCAAGAGGTCCTCCCATGGAGGTCACTTGATGACTACTCCAATTGAGTTGTTGCTGCCCTCTTTCACTGCCTCTGGTGGAGGCCGTTTCCTCTCCATTTCCGGTGGACAGTTTCAGTGACACATCAGACGATGAGTTTCCAGGCATTGAAATTGATAGGGAGGTGGCAGAGTTCATCGAACTAGCATTATGGGTACCGTACTTTAAAAAGATATGTTAACCCAAGAAGGAAACAAAGGAAAGCTTGTACAGAAATTTGCATAAAGCAAAAGAAACGCATATCTGCAGAAATTGTGGTTAGGACTAGTTTGTACAGAACCTTAGAATCTTTCCTAAATTTGAGACAACATTGGCCACCATTTTACTGGGGTCCCTATTGTCCTACCCTGAACTAATTGCCAATAAGATTCCAGATCAGTGAGCTTGTGCTCTACCATAACTTTACATATATGTAAAATTGATTTTACCTGTGATTAAGGTGGTGAAGAAGATCAACAGAAGAAGAAGTGGTCCCACTAGCATTCCCTATGAGCGGTGCTGCATCAATCAGAGTAGAGGTGGTACTGAAAGCAGCACCACCCGAACCACCAATCCCACCTCCTAAACCAGCTGCTGAAGAGGCGGTGGTGGGGATTTCCACAGGCTTTCTTGAACGGCTGCGGCCACGGTGCACGTGGCGCACGCAATACTTCTGGCCGGCCACCACGTCCCTCGAGCACCTCCATTTCTTTCCGTCTGTTCTCCGACAACGTCCAGGCTCCGGATCCATTGCTACTCTTCCCCAATAACCTATTTGTCAAAGAGCTCAAAACTTTCAACACCTAAATCTCCCAATCAGAAAACATGACTCCATTATCTTAAAAGACTTCCACAACTAATTAAACAGAAAAGAATCTCAGGTCAAAAAAGTACGTCATTTTCAGTTCGACAAGAGAACTGTACCGACCAGTAGATATGCAGAATAAATAACAAGATTCGGTAGTAGAAAAAGACAATTTAACCATCCATTTTGATTTTTGCGAGGTCATGACTTCTAATAAGAGCAAGAAATGGCCAACTCAGAAACGCAGTTCCCTAAAAGAAACAACTTGTGAACCTTTCGAAAGCAGAAACATAGAAAAACAAAGCCTAGTGGGTATCAGGCATTAACGAAATACGAAGTACACAAATTATCACTCACGGGCTGGTTCACAATGAGAGAATTGTCGAAGAGGCTGGTGTAAGAAATATGGAGGAGAGTAAAGAAGGCTCTTTTTGATTGGGTGAAGAAGTTCAGGAGGCACAGCTGCACCAGCCAGCATATATCTGTAGATCAGTGCCTGCAACTCCAGCTCTTGCCATTGAGCTAGGCTAAAGTAACTTCCCATCCCTAAGTAAAAGAAATCGTAGTAAAAGTGAGCTTAGAGGAGTAAAATGAATAAACTAAGGCGCTCAAGAAGGAGACTTTCTGTAGCAGGAAGCGTCCTTTTTGTTAGTTTGAAATGACTAGATGTGCAAGGAAAAGAAAGCCTACCAGGAAATCTGGCAGCTGTTGTTTTAGCTGTAGACATCGCTGACAAGTTACTGATTTTGCAGTTTGGGTCAGAAGCAAACAAAGGGAGATACCCTGATGGTGGAGCTTCTTGTTCTTCTTGTTGTTGATAATGGGAATCAAGAAGTAGTTTTGGCATCTTCGGAGGAGGATGTTGGTCTGACTGATTCTGGTTTCTACATTGCTTCAGATGCAAGTCCATAGGGTGGGAGTGTTTTGAGTTACGTTGCTTGGAATTTCAATAAGCTCTGTTTGGCGTGTTGGGCTGTTTGTGAAGATAGAGTTTGTTAGAGCTTTTTGCAGAGGCTAGTGTAGCTTCTTTTTATATCTTTGGCGGATGCTACCACAACAGGAGATGGAGAGACTTGAGCTCTGACAAGAAAACCTGCAACGTTTGTTTGTGGCCAGTGGAGAAGCCTTGGGCCACTTGAGAAAAAGACAGTCAGACAAGATAGTTGATAGAAAAATAATGTCCAAACCAAAGATTGTCGTAAAAGAGACTGATGGAGAGAGGGAAGAAACAACCTGCAGTGTGTCTGTCGCCACTAATTTTTTTTGCCTTGGGAATAGCAAATGTTGTTTTTATTTGATGCATATAAATACAATATAAAGTAAATAGGGAGAAATTCATGACCCATCTGACATAATATGCAAAGAAAAGTCTAAAGGCCCCAAATACCCTTTTAACCTCCAATATAAAACATTGATATTAGATAGATATTGAGAAGATACTAAAGCCGACAAAAGTTGCAGGTTCCAGATCAGACGGCATCTTCAGTTGCCATAGATATGTGTGCATCTCTCTCAGCCGAAAAAGCTCAGTACTTTTGGACTGCGCTCGCTCCACCACTTCCTAGGATCCTATCTTGCCTTTCTCCAGTCCATTGTCTTCATCTTCTAGTTACTGCACCATTCGTCGCCTGTAAACTTTTGCATTTTGGCTTTTTCTCCTGCAACAGGTGGGCTTATCATCTGAAACGCTTGCAGACATCCTTGAATGTGATGTCTAAGTGTACCGGAAGATATTTCAGAACATAGCCCATTTTCCAACTTTGTTCTTGTTTTAATCCAGTTCTGGTCTGATTAGGATTGTGATTTGTGAGTGAGCCAAGGAAAACATCGTGGGATCAAATCAAACAGTTCTTAAGTACAGAAGTCACACGTCATCCAGTATGTTGTGTTGTATTGTACTTGTGCCTTACTGCCAAAGGAAGGAAGGGCTATTATATTGTATTATATTATATATTCATATATATATTAAGCTTTCTTCCGTATAATTAAAGCGAAATGCACGCGATGCCATGCCACTCACTACTATCACGTGCCTTCACGTGACATATTATTTTCTCGAGGTCCTTTTTGTTACATGTGCTCCTCTCCTCGCCTCCTAGATTTAAAACACGTTAGTTTCTTTTGTTCAATAAGATTAATGATATTTTTATTGCAAAGTGAACATTTTAGTTATGGGAAATTTTAATCGATACACATTGTTGTTTACTTTAGACCTTGAATTGAATGAATTTTGGCCACCGGATCAAAAGGAAAAGGTTTGAGATCAGAAGGGATTTGAATCATGAAAGGGCTCGATGATAGAGTCAAAAGGTAATTAGGTCTAAGGTTGAGTCTAGGTCTCAAAATATATGGAATAAATTACTTTTTTTTTTTTGAAAATATGGAATAAATTACTTGTTCTTATTACTATATGTCTATCCTGTTTCATGAGCTACTTATGAGCTTAAAGGTCAATTCTTTCTTGTTGATACAATTACAACAACACTCTTCATTAATTTATTGTTTAATTTAATAAACATATGTTTAGTTAACTAAAAATTTAATCTAATTAGTTCAATATGAACTGCTCATCTCGAGTATTTATTTCATTATTAGAAAGTTTTCAATTTCATTATTTTCACCTAACCTTTAACAATATGATCTCTCACACTAATGTGATCAAGAGCTTGCTTTGGTAATAGAATTCGGATAATGCTCTCTTAACTAATAAAGCACAAAAATGAAGATGCTGGTATTGGCTACGATTATTTGTGATTTCAATTGCAAGTTTGCAACTACCAGTAAAAAGTGATTACTTTTACAATTCACTATTGTTTTTTGTTTTTATTTCTGAAGCAATAAAATTTATGAGGAAAGTTTGTAAAATAGTGCCTGTAAAAAACGTAACTAAAAGTTTAACGACGCTTCATTTGATAATTATTTTTTAACGTGACTTTATAAACTTGTTTAAGCTGGAACAATAAAAGGTGATATAATTCAATCTTTATACTGCAAATTTATTAGGCCTTTTAGTTGTTTCAGGAGAGTTAAATCTATGAGCAGTGCCATGAGTATGTATTTATCAATTTTCATGTATTTCATATTAAGCTTTCACCCATTTTAGTGAAGATAAGGGAAGGCAAATTATAGGTTGAGTTTGTTAGATTCTTGACTCCTATTGATAGAATCTTGTAGGCATCGACTAATCTTAACCAATGTTTGACACTCAGAACAACAAAATAAGATAAAGACCTGCAAGTAGGTAAGAAAAACAAGCATTGTCGATAAGTTGGCATGTATTGGTGTATATTGATAGAAATTTTCGACGAAATGTAAGATTCAGATGTGGTTGAAGATTAGCTAGATCACTTACATAAGGGAGACATGTGAGAGCTTTAAGGGCTTAATGTGTGCTCAAATAGACAGAACGTGACTAATGGACTTAACATGGGTAAGCATTGGACCAAACCGGTATGTTATGAAAGGCTTTGGGCTTAGATGACCATCATCAATGGATAGAGACCAAAGAGAGATATTGGATAATGTGGTGGATAAGATCACAGTAGATATATAACAACTCTAAAAGATATAGACCATATGGGAGGATCATCTAAAAATAGTACAGTTTTTCATGAATAAGGATATATCATTCCTAGTTAAATGTAATCTCTTATCCTGTTTATGTTGATGTAGCTAAATTAGATAAGATAGAGTGCTATTTGGATGAGGATGTCATCTAATTGATAAGTGTGATGTAATTTAATAAGGATAGAGGTGATCTAGTTAGTTCAGTTCAATTAGAATTCTGAATTATAAAGCCAAAGATGCTTATAAATAGTTTATTTGAGCTTCTAAGGAGGAGAGATAAAGAGGAAGAAAACACATTGAGAGGGAGCTTTCCTTTTATACTTTTGGGAAAGTAATAATGATTTGTTTTTACTATAGCTCTTGTGTATTTATTATTGCATATGATTATTTAATATTTTCGTAGTATTCTTACTTGAGTATGAGAGCTAATTACTTTGAGAGCCATGAGACATTCAATAATAAGGTTTTGTTGGTCAACAATCACGTGGAAAAGATGAATTTACTTGAATGAAACTAAGTGATATTGTCGTGGAAAGGAGTAAACATGACTTTGGTATAAGTTTGGTGTCTAGGAAAACCTTTGTAACATGTTGTATATGTATTTGTCTTTGATTCTCAAAGCACACTTTCATCACTTTTGACTCTAATTTCTTCAAGTCTTTACCTTGGAGGTAAGTTCACTTCTTCTTCTTTTTCTTTTCCCCTTTTTTGTTATTTATTTCATTATCTCATGCTTCCCCACCAATACGCCAATCATGAGTCTATGACTTTGGATGTGCAAAGGTGAGCTCTTTTCAACCAAACTTATGAACCACTATCTAGTTTTGGTCAAATACATCTTTTTGCACGTTGCTTCTACGATTATGCAAGTTTATGCCTTTGATAAAGGGAAAGTTTCAAACTACGGGTTTCCACATTTTAAGTTTTTGGCTCATTTATATTTTTGACTCAAAACTCTACTTTTATATCTAGTAGGTGTACATGTTCTTTTGCCTAGTCATCATTCCTTTCAACTTAAATTGAAGAAAGAGTTTACATTTCGCCTTTGTTTGTTGTATTTTTTCTTATCACACTAACCACATGTTACATAGAAATCGTTCCAAGGTCAGATCTGTTTGAGAGTGTGTGTATTCATTTTCTGAGATATTTTGATGTATAGAGTTTTATTTTTTTTGTGGTTGAATCATATTTTTCAATCAACCAAACAAAGCATGTGACTGTTTCCTCTATTTTTAATCTGATATCATTTTATCTAGGTTCGTTTAATGTTTTTTCTTTTCAAGTATAGTTATCGACTCCTTTTCTTAATTTTACTTTCCCAAGTTTCACCTTGTCTTTAAAATTAAAAGTAGTACTTTAATATCTCACATCTTTTAACTTAGTATTTTAAACTAGCTTTTGTCATAGTTTTTATCACAATGACTTTTATCCATCTTTAACTAGAAAAAGAGAACAACGAATTTGGTTTATGGATTTATGCTCTCTAGATTGTTTGTTTCATCAGATTGAGATCATCCAAACATTTCTAAATTGTGTCAAAAAATAAAAATATCATTTCTCTATTTCAAAAAACTTCAAAAAATTTGTTTTTCAACTTCTTTGTTCTTTTTTTTATTCATCCTCTATATTTGTTGCAAATAGCTTAAAACTTTCTCATTTGGGGTTTATGGGTTCCATTTGTTTTTCGGAATTAATCTTCTTCACCATTCAAAAAGTTCTTATTCTTTGTCTTAGATAAAAACTAGAAAGTCAATCCACTTTATAGGAAACTTATGTTAGATTCACTCTAACTGGGATCTTCCCCCCCCCCACCCCTTATTTTCTCTATTTGTGGTAATTACTATTATTTGAAATATTTTGATAAGAGGCTTTATCTCTACCTTTTTCACGATTGTTTTTGTTCTTCCTTTCTATTATTGCTATCTATTTCTGGGGGTTCATATTAGTAAAACTTATTTAAGTTTCTGCTTATACTATTACATTTTATTTTATTTTTTCCCTTTTATCTCTTTTTAAACCCTAATTTTTGTTTCTTTTCTCGAACATTCTTAACGTCATTAGGGTGTTGTGTTTGAGTTGTATAGCTTGTGTTAGGTGTTAGGGTAAGCATGATTGCTTTAACTTCTTATGATAGGACTAGTCTTCGTCATTTGATGAGTTTTGGGGCAAGGAGAAGAGAAGATGTTGACAGACATCTAGAATCTTACAGAGAAATTATTAGAATTAGTGAATATTTTAGATAAATATAAAATTTATATAGCATGCATCTAAGAAATAAAGTAAACGGGGGTTAAAGCGAAAGAGATAAATAGGTTCAAACTTTAGGATTCAAGGTGTTCGAGGCAATAGAATGATGTAGGTATCTTGGTTGTCAAGGAACTTATATATCATGTTGTCAGGGTAAAGAGGACTAATGATAAAATTTTATCCTTAAAGATTATGGTGAAAGATGTTGTTTTCAATGTAGTTTGTGCTGATACACCACAAATAGGATTGGAAGAACAACTTAAACATCAATTTTGGGAAAAGCTAGATGAGGTGATTCAACAGATTTCCCCTAACAAGAAAGTTATTGTAAGAGGAGACTTTAATGGCCATATAGGGGTGACCTTAGACAGGTATTCTTTTGCTCACGGGGTTTTGGGTACAACAATATTAATGATAGTGGGATTGTTTAGTTGGACTTTTTGGTAGCATTTGATTTGGTGCTAGCCAACTCATTCATCAACAAAAAAGAGGAGCACCTAGTGACCTTTAGTAGTAGAACTACGAAGACTCAGATCAACTATTTCCTTGTAAGGTGAAGTGATCAACCTAGTTGTAAAGATTGCAAGGTGATATCTAATGCATGCTTGCTAACTCAACATAGTTTATTGGTTATGGATCTTATAATTATGGGTTAGAGAAGGAAGAGAAGTTCTTAGAAGTGCATTAGACTTAGATGGTGAAATCTAAAAGGAGACATTGTGAAACAACTTAGGGATAAAGTAATGTCTAGAGAAGAATGGAAATTAGAAAGAGGCATTAACTGGAAGTGGGAGGGAGTAGTAGCCCTTTTAAGGAATGCAACTAAGGAAATCTTGGGAGTTCCTAAAAGGCCTAGGGTTAGTAAGAAGGAGATCAAGAAGATTGCCTATAAAAATTTACTGTATAGCAACACAAATGAAGAGGAGGTAATTAATAAAGAGAGTTATAAGCTAATAAAGAAAAGGCCGAAGAAGATAGTCTTAAAAGCCAAAAGTAAAGCCTACAAGAACTTATATCAACTATTAGAAAATAAGGACAGAGAAAATGAAACATTTAAGTTGGCCATAGTTAGAAAACGAAAAGTGAGGGACTTAGCTCAAGCTCATTATATAAAGGATGAAACAAGACCAATGCTCGTGGATGAAAATGACAACAAGAAAAGACGATAAAGATACTTCTATAGTCTTTTTAATGAAAGTGGAGATAAATAAATTTACTTAGGTGATCTTAACACTTATGAGAAATATCTTAGCTTCACTTGTTGCTGAAAGATCACGAAAGAAGAAATTAAAGGGGCTTTGAGGAAAATGAAGAGTGGAAGGGTAGTAAAACCTGATGAGTTACCTATGGAGTTGTGGAATGGTCTAGGAAAATAAAGTCTAAGCTTTTTAATGTGATCCTCACATTCGCTAAGATGTTGAATGAATGGAGACTTAACACACTAATTCCTTTTTATAATAATAAAAGGGGTATATAAAGTTGTAACAACTATAGAGACATCAAACAATGCAATCACACCAAGAAGTTATGCGAGAGGTAATTGAGAAGAGTTTGAGAAAAGGGCACACCTATCTCGGAGAACTTATTTGGTTTTATATCAGAGAGGTCCATGACAGAAGCTATACACCTCCTAAGATGATTAATGTAATATTATAGGGACGGAAAAATGGTTTTCATTGACTTAAAGAAGACTTAGGATATTGTACCTAGGAAAGTCATGTAGAGTTGTTTGGAAGCTAAGGGAGTTCGTTCATATAACCTATAAACATGTTATTAGGGACATGTATAAACGTGTTACAACTATAGTAAAGACGACATAAGGAGATACAAAATATTTTTTATCAATATCGGTCTACACTAAGGATCCTCATTGAGCTCCTTCCTATTTGCAATAGTGGATGAGCTCATCAATGATATCTAAATGGATGTGCCTTGGTGTATGTTACTAGCTAATGATATTGTTTTAGTAGATGAAATAAAGGAGGGTTTTAATGTCAAGTTAGAAATTTGAAAGGATACGCTAGAGTTAAAGGGCTTTAGATTAATCAGGACTAAGTAACATTTGAGGTTATAAAATTGCACCCAATGTGGAGTAAAGATTAGTTCAGAAGTTATACCGCAGAAAGATTGTTTTTAGTATCTGGTATCCATCATATAAAGCAATGATAACATAGGTCATCATATCAAATTAGAATGATTTAAATAGAGGGTCACATCAGGAATTTTATGTGACAAAAAGATACCACCAAGATAAAATATAAATTCTACCGTTTAACAATTAGGTCAGTCATATTCTATGGGATAGAGTGTTGGTCTATTAAATAGGTGCATTGTCATAAGGTAATGATAGTAGAGTTGATGAGCCATAGAGTTGGCCCATCAGACATGTGCATTGTCATAAGTTAATAGTGGTGGAGATGAGGATGCTCCATTGGATGTGCAACCTTATAAGAAGAGATAAAGTCAGAACTATTGTAGTAAGAGATAAGTTGAAGGTGGCTAACATTAATGGTAAGTTAAAGGAGACAAGGTGTATGTAGTTTGGACAAGTTAAGAAGAGACATCTTATTGCCCAAGTGAGAAGAAACGAGAAGATTGTATTTAGGAATTATAAGAGAAGAAGATAAAAACCTAAGAAGAATTGAGAGAGGTGATTAAACATTATATGAGCCTAATAGAGTTTTTTGAAGACTTAGTCCTCAATAGAAAACTTTGACGAACTAGGATTCAGATAGAGGACTTTATATAAAGAGGTCCTTCTCTTTTCATAGGTCTTTTAAAACTTTTATTCCTTTTTCTTTGTTTCTTGTTTCTTGTATTTACCCTAAAGACTTTTGTTTGTAGTGCTTGCTCTTTTAGTTATTTTATTTATTTATTTCTTATTTTTCTGATTGCATGTTTATTTTACCTACCTATTTATTTTCTTTCTTGTTTATTTGTTTATTTTATTTTATTTTATTTTATTTTGAATTTATTTATTTTTACTTTTTTATTTTTTACTGTCTTTTATTTATATTTTTGTTTACTTATTTTTTATTTATATAGTTATTTGTATATGTATTTAGTTATCATCATCGTCATCGTCATCGTCTTTTTTTCATTTTCATTTTCTTTTCTTCAAGTCATTTTCTCAAAAAAAAAAAACTTTTTTCTTTCTTTCTTTCTTATGGGTATATCAGAAACAGGTTGTCTATTACTTAGAGGTAAGGCTGCATACTATTAGATTTCTCCAAACCTTGCATGCATCTATTGTTGTTATTGTATTATTTTTAGGATGCTAATTTTTTACAATAAATAAATTATATACTTCCACTCTTTTTTGGATCTTGTTTGTTGCTTTCAGAAAATGAAAATTTTGACTTTGAGAAAGAAAGGAATGCACCGAATTTTGGGGACCCTCTTTATCCCCTAAATTAAGTCAAATAATTGACTTAAGGGGAAAAAAACTTTTTTTGTGAGTATCTATTTTCATTGTAAAATTAGTACTTTCTCTTGTTCCAACAATAAGCATTGAGCTTCATTTAAGTAATTCAATATATGTAAGTGACAAGATGATTTATAAAAAAAATGGAGAGTTGCTCCAACTTTTACTCAAATTTAAGACATTTTTTTAGTTTAAATCTAATTCTCATGTTTAAAAATTATTATTTAATTATTACACAATCTTCTATTATGTTTTATTTAAAATGATGTAATATTAAAATTTTTAATTTTTAAAATGATTTCATTTTAGAGTTATGAATAAATAGAAAATAAAATATCATAAAATAACTATATATGATAACTAACAATACCACATCACAAAAAGAGTTAAGACATTTAGTGACAATTTTTTTGTGACTAACTATTGTTTCGTCACAAATACGAGGTTTTTTGTGACAA
>JANZXV010000004.1:23126450-23140735 GCA_027576455.1 Erythroxylum roigii
GAAGCTGAGGAGCTCATGCCCTGACGTAGAGTCTACCAGCTGATCGATTTTGGGTAGGGGAAACTGTCCTTTGGGCATGCTTTATTCAAGTCGGTGAAATCGATGCACATTCTCCATTTTCCGTTTTTCTTCTTCACTAGTACCACGTTAGCCAACCATTCGGGATACTTGACTTCTCGAATGAACCCAGCATCAAGTAACTTCTCTATTTCTTTCTCGATCACCGCTTGCCTCTCCTTGCTGTGCCACCGCTTCTTCTGTATGACCGGCCTGCAGTCTTTCCGGATACCCAGGGAATGAGATGTTACTGCTTGAGAGATTCCAGGCATGTCGCTCGGTACCCAGGCAAAGACCGATCTATTCTCTACCAAGCAATCTGTGATTTGTTTGGCCAGCCCTTTTTTTCGGAGCCTAGATTTGTGAATTTGGATCGGTCTTCCTCATCCAATATGACTTGCTATGTTTCTTCTGCAGGATTCATCCTCTCAGTTTCTTCCACGGCTCTTACATCAAGAGAACTCGTCAAAACTACTGCTCCCTCAAGGGTTCTTGTTTCTGCCAAGTAGCATTCCCTAGCGATTCTTTGCTGACCCCAGACAATACTAATTCCATGGGGTGTTGGGAACTTCATTGCTTGATAGTAGGTTGAGACAACTGCTCTAAGGGCGTTTTGGGTGGCTCTTCCAATTATTGCGTTATATGCTCCTACAAACTTCACGACCAGGAATTCAACATTCTTCTCTACTTGGCATGGCTTTTGTTCGATTTTACGTTCAAGAGGACTCGAGCAAATGGATAAACTGATGCTCCTGTTACCCCTTTAATGGGTTCCTCTATTGGCAGTAGTCGCTTCTCCGGAATCTCCATCTGCTTAAAAGCATCGTAGTATAGTAGGTCGATCGAGCTGCCTGTGTCAATCATTACCCGCTTCACCTCGCTACCATCCATGTTCAAAGTGACCACTAGTGCATCATCATGCGGACAGCTGACACCAGCCAGATTAGATTCGTCGAACGAGATCACCTCACCAGTTTGCGTCTTTTTCTTTGCTGATAGGTCCTCAGCGATCTGCCTGGCATACCTCTTCCTTCCTCTAATGGTGGACCCTCCTGCTGTGCTACCACCGAAAATCATGTTTATTACCCTAACCGGTTGGTCATCCTACTACCAGACATTTCGATCATCTCTAGCCCTGGACTGTCCTCTCGTGTCGCGTCGGTCGTCCGTATTCCTGGTCTACCTTCCTCCATCGTTCATGTTATTTTGTTTCTAAGGCTTTCGCCAATTGTTGAACCGACCACCCCTGCCTTCATTGCCCCGTTCGGCATTTTTTCCATACTTCAGAAATCTACTTAGCCGTTCCCTTTGGATAAGGAGCTCGATTTCTCGCTTCCAGTCCCAACAATCCTCTGTGTTGTGACCTACATCTCTGTAGAAACGACAGTATAACGTGGAATCCCGCTTCTTGAGGGGAGTCTTCAGCTTATTAGGTTCTCGGAGGGGTTCCCCTTCAGCTCTCATGACCTCCAATACTTTTGCATACCGCCTGTTGAGCGGGCTGAAGGACTCGCGTCGTTGGTCCTGTTGGTCGATTGGCTTTCTCCAGCTAGACTGATCCTTCTGCCGTTTATGTGAATCATCGGTTCTACCGCTCGGCCAGCGGTTATCTGCTCTACGTTTTGTATTTTTCAACACTTCCTCTAGCTGGATATATTTATCTGCCCAATTTCTTATCTCTTGGATAGACCTGGGCTGATCAAGGGCCAACGACTTCTTGAACTCTTCATCCCTCGTGAAAGATACCAAATTGTCACAATTACTATTGTATTAGTGACAAAAAATAAATCATCACAGTTAATCTAAACAGTAGTGTCAATCAATTGTCTTGTCACAAAAAACCTCGTATTTGTGACGAAATAGTACTTAGGAACAAAAAATTGTTACTAAATTACAAATAGTAGTGACCATAGTTATAGTTTGGTGATTGTGACAATATTAAATAGACACTAATTAATAGAATATTTATTGATAAAAGTTTTCGTCACAACATGTAAAATATTGTGTGACGATAAATCGTTTCATCACAACAAGAAAAAAAATATTAGTGACCAAACTATGTTTTGTCACAACAAATAGATAATATTAGTTACCAATATATGTTTTGTCACAATTACAATTAATTCCCGCCAAAATTATTTTGGCGCCAAATTTCATAGGCTTTTAGTGACAAAACTTAGTGATAAAATAAATTTTAACACTATTAATGTATTAATAGTGACAATTTAACTGTGAAAGATACTAAATTGCTACAACCATTATATTAGTGACAAAAATATAAATCATCACAGATAATCTAAACAATAGTGTCAATTAATTGTCTTGGCACTAAAATATATCGTATGTGTGATGACAAAAATAGTTAGTCACAAAAAATTGTCACTAAATTATGAATAGTTGTGACCGTAGTTATAGTTTGGTTATTGTGACAATAGAAAGTAGACACTAATTAATTGAATATTTATTGACAAAACTTTCCGTCACAAGAAGTGAAATATTGTGTGACGATTAACCTTTTCGTAACAAAAAGAAAACAATATTAGTGACCAAACTAGGTTTTGTCACAACAAATAGAAAATATTAGTTACTAACATATGTTTTGTCACAATTACAATTTATTCCCACCAAAATTATTTTGACGCCAAATTGCATAGGCTTTTAATGACAAAACTTAGTGATAAAAGAAAAATTGACACTATTAATATATTAATAGTGACAACTTAATTGTGGAAGGTACCAAATCGTCATAATTACTATTATATTAGTGACAAAAAATAAATCATCAGAGTTAATCCAGACAATAGTGTCAATCAATTGTCTTGTCATAAAAACCTCGTATTTGTGACGAAACAATAGTTAGTCATAAAAAAAATTGTCACTAAATGTCTTAACTCTTGTAGTGGCATATCATTTTCTTATTGCTTGATTTGACAAGCTCACAACATATTTATACATGAATACAAGTATACATGATAAGATAAAACTATGTACATGATAAGATCATATATCTTTAGAAAATAAGAAATATATATAGGTTACTATAATTCTTAATAGTAATATATATATATAAACACACAGACACACACATTAATCCAAGAGAGGTTAAAACTATATTTTGATGTTAATTAAATATAACTGTTACCAATATTTTATTTTTATGATTAAAAAAGTAAAATCAATTTGTTCAAAGGGTTAGTTAAGCTAACAAGCATGCAATAGAGTAAAGTGAAATTTCAAATGATAATTGAATCTAAAAGGAATAAAAAAATTCATGACCTTAAAAAAATATTCAAATAAATAAGTCGATTAAATTAGGACCAAGGAAGATTTAAGACTTCTTAATATGTACAAATCAATGTAAACTTTCTTATATCTTTCCTTAGTTATTTTAATGCTTTGCTCTATATATGTAATTATATGTTTTGGAGAGGAAGCCAACAGTGAGATGATGCCAAGATCGAACTTATCACAAGACATACAACACTGATTCTATCATCTACTTCCACTACTGGAATTACGAAATGCTACAGATATGGAAAACTAAAGCTTCCCAATGTGTATAGTGTTTGGCAAGGAGAAAGAATCATTAAAGAATTCATCAAATGCCAATTATAAACAGGTTTAGGTTTCATATGCTGACATATTAGTTGATGAGAATTTGATTTATTTTCAAGTGTTTATTTTTTCTTTATGTCTCTTTGATTGGCTCACATTGCCTAACATGTTTTATCCTTTTATAGTAAGGGAATCGTTTTGTATCATTGTCCCCTTTTATTGGGATTATCAATCTATTTGATTTTAACTTATCAAAATAAATTTGGAGAATTTTGAAAATTGAGTCAAGCTCTTGTCAAAATAGGATGATTTGTCTTTTTAAAAATTTTAAAGTGTTGAAATGTTGATGACTTATAATGTTTTTGAAACTTGGTTTCTATAGAGGTTATAGTTAGCCTAAGGATTTGGACAGGCTCGCTTATTGAGTGATTTTGCATCAACTAGGCATTTAACTAGTTGATGTGTCAAACACTAAACTATTAGCCAACCAAAGGGTTTCACCAGCTATTCGAACTTAATATTTGTTTTGGATAGATTAGATGTAATCTATTTACAAGTGTAAAGTCTAACAAATGATGAAACATAGTTATAATTCTAGAAATGGAGAGTGACTAATATAATAGTCTAATATAAATCTAATAACAAAAAACAAAACTTACGTGATATCAGTGGCCATTTGCAATCCTTTTTCAACTCTAACTCGTACTTCTTAATGACTCTGCTATTTTAAGGAAAAAAGTCTAAAATGTAGTTTTTTTTTCTTTTTTTAAAGTTACCATTATGTTAGTGTCTGAGATTGATGACATTGAAGCTATTAAAAACTAATGACAAAACAAGTCATATTGGATATGGGATAATCAGGCTCGAATTGATGACTTCCACCACGTCAAGATGACACTCTACTACTGTGTTATATCCTTTTCCTTGTTCCCCAGCAAGAAATAGAACTGACTAATCCTAAGGTAGAGGATGAACAATCTCAACGCCATTATTCTTGAGCAACTTGAGTTGGGTCTTCTTTTTGTAATTTTACAAATACAAAAATAATGAGAAAATCGATTCAATTGTCAACTGCTCCTATCAAAAATAGGATTGACTACAAATTTAAGCCATAACATATGGTTTCATAAAAACATATGATTTTCTTGATCCAAATAAAATAGGTTTTACATAAAGAAGATTTGGCTCAACACGTTCTATTTGATATAGGTAGGAGAAGACTTCGACTCATTATTCTCTAAAAAAGATAATAGGGAAATCAGAACCAAATCAATATGATACGGATGAAACCCTTCTTCTTGCACTAAAGATTTACCATTTCTGAAGGAACTGAATTTACATCTCATTTCCATTTATATACAAGAGTTCTTATGTGTTACATCTCATTTACATTTATATTCAAGAGTTTTTATGTGCACCCCTTTGAGACCCTAAAAGATGGATGAAGTCCTTTTTTAGGAAAATATACAAGATTTGCCACCATAAAAATAAAAAAGGCTAATGTTAACCCATCATTAACTATTTATTTATTAACTACTTCATTTATGAATTACGAATTTCATATTAATAGAAATAAAATACATGTCTATCATATCGAGACAAAATTTATAACTTATTATCCTCTTGCCTAGCAAGCAAAGATTGACCTACATGGAAAGGATGACTCAATTAGATCAACATGAGAGTCCAACTACATCGCATTTTGAATAGACAACACCATTTTATAATGAGAAAATGAGTTTGATCTTACATTTGGTCCAAAAAGACAAAATTTAGGACTAGTGTCAACAGTTCATCACAAAAGAAAGGACTTATTGAGCCAGGATCACTAACTAATACTAATAGAACAAAAAATATAATCAATAAAAAGGAACTATCTTTTTTGTATATTTTTCTTGCTTGCATTGCTATCGTGTTCTTTACGCAATCGATTAGTTTAGATAGATATCCCTTCAACACAACATAGTTCATTGAAAGGATCTCACAGACCCACCCAAGCACAAAAGCCATGATCTTTCAAAAATGGATTTCTATTTAAAGAGTGCAAAACTATATGGATAAGCACACACTAACACGTCAACTTGGAATCCAATTCGAGATTTTCCTTAGGAGTTATTGAGAAGGAATCATAATGTAATAATATTGATTTATACATATATAAAAGAAGAGGTTCACTATTGATTCAAATGCTGAACCTATGAGACAGGGACAACAAAAGAGGAAAAAATTGAAGATTTCATATAATACTTTTTTTAATCAAAAATTAATATGATTTTTTTTGTACCCTTCATTTAATGAGAAAATGACTTTGAATTTACAAGATCAAACCAAACCTACGAGACTTAAGTGATGATGAAAGGGAATAAGAAAAAGAGTATATAATAATAATAATAAATGAATGAAAGAATGAATAAAAAGAAATAGTAGAAGATCCCATATTCCAAATGAACAAATTCAAAATTAGAAAAAAATATCTTTATGATCTTGAAGAATGAGGAGTAAAGGGATTGATCGAAAAAAATTTCATATTCTTATTGTAATTTATAAGAAAGCTATCATATTATGATTGGATTCACAAATGTTTAGTAAAAAGAAAAATCTTCTTCTTTTAGAATAATCAAAAAAGAAAGTTGTTCAATTGAAATATGAACATGTGACTAAATTTGTTCAAATACTACTAATAATAATAAATAAATAAATGAATGAATGAATGAATAGAAAGAAAATGAAATAAAATATCCTATATTCCAAATGAACAAATTTAAACATGGAAATAATATCTTTATGATCTTAAAGAATGAGGGGTAAAGGGATTGATCGACAAAGATTTCATATTCTTATTGTAATTTATAAGAAAGTTATTGGATCATAATTGGATTAACAAATGTTGGGTAAAAAGAATAATCTTCTTCTTTTAGAATAATCAAAAAGAAAGTTGTTTAATTGGAAAATGAACTTGTGGCTAAATTTGATCTAATTACTCTTCAAGACATAATGAAGAAAGAAGCTTCTCGAAAGAGACAAATCTCATCTCATTGCCCACCAGCATCAATTAGCATCTTTAAAGTGCATCCTTAAAGTGCGGTTCTGTGTCACACATAGCTTATTATTATATGTGACTATGCAACTTGAATCTTCTATCACGAACATTTGAGATAACATTACAGTTAAGTAATGGGACAGACAAAACATGATGCAAAACCAATCCATGTCCAAAATTAACCATTCCCTCTTGGACTGCTTCTGTTGATCGCCCATTAGGCAAACCTATTGAAGTCACTGCTATGTTCATGAGAAGAGCTTTGTTTCTGGTCATGTGTTAAAGACACGCCGGTATCTACAACCAATTACGAGTCAAGTATTTCTTACTGCGTAGCTTTTTCGTTGTCGCAGGCCCTTTTATGTTTTTGTATCATTGCAATAAGCGTTGCCCAATCTTCACCCGAAAAAGGAAATCCCTTTCGGTCAGTATCGGTCAAGACGGTTTCTCCTTGTGTTGAGGTACTGCTAGAACTCACTTATGTAGCGTTCGATACAGCTGCAATTTCCCGACACTTCCACAATTCCACAGCTTTGACAGTAGCATTCCTGCCTCCTCTTCCCAGCGTCCACCACTTCGGATATCCAACGACTTGATAGCAAACCTTCACCCCATGTCTCGTCTTTTTGGAGTTTAAACATATCACTTTCTCAGTCCCAACATGTTTCTTCACTCGAGTCGTGGCTTAAACAACAAAGCCATAGCTTCTGATCTTTCTTCTCATGCCCGGACCACTTGTTTGTGATGTTCCTATTGAATTATCATAGAATACACACAGCTCATGGAAGGTAAAGGGTCTACTCTGAGAAGATTGGAAAGAATTATTCCATAAACTGCCCCGTCAAGACCCATTAGAAATTCGTGAATTCTAGACATCTCCTCAGCCAGAAATTCCTTCTCCAATTGGCATGCACCCTTGTTGCATTTGCACATCAAAATCTTGGTACAGCCAACAAGTTCTTCCCACATGACCTTCAACTTCCCGTAGTATGCTACTACAGTTTGTCCCTGCAGCTATAGCCACTAATTTGCTTTTTTAACTGATGAGTACGCATTGTGTTTCCCACATAGAAGCATTCCTTCAAGTCATCCCAAAGATCCTTCACATCTTCCATATAGGATATCATAGATTGAATCGACGGGTTAATGATAACCATGATCCATCTTACCATCTTACGGTTGACCATGATCCAATCTTCGAGATCGGCAAAATCATTCACAGGTCTCTTCACAACTCCTTAGGTGGAGGAGTAGTCTGAGTAGCTTCACAAATATTCAGATGTTTCAAGTCCAGCTAGCATGTTTGAAGATTTGTTATCAGGATGATAGACAGACAGTAATCTAAAGAATGCTGAACACAAGTAAGCCTTGTTCTTTGAATAGTTTCATTTATTTCAGCAAGTAGGCTAAGAATAACAATAAGAATACCTTGAATTTCCGATTCCACCACCACTTTTTGAGATTTTCCATGTTACCTTCCCATAAATTCCTTATAACCAAAGCTTATCTTGATCTATAACTTTATGATGTAACAACATAAGAAATTCGTTCTTCTCTCTAAATCTCATCCTACACATGTTTCATTCAACATAGACAATTACCGCTGACTGAATCCCTTTATAGGAACAAACTTTGAAGAAGCTAAAATTGGGCTTTTTATCCTGACTTTTTCAATTATATTAGGAGAAAAGCAATTTAAGTAGCCCAATGGGACAAAGGTAGCAATTTTTTTTAAACAAAATGGCCTTTGTTAATAGCATATCTCTGTTATAAATTGAAAAAAAAAAAAACTTCAACCAATCTTCTCTATACAACCCAGTCTGTGACAGTATCTTAACAATTGCAGTCAAAACAAGTAATCCCTAGTCCTCGCAAAACTCTGCACCCAATTTCAGGTGTTCATAGCAAGTATAAGTTATCATATAAAGAGAACAACAAATCTCCTGCCTTTGAATATTCCTAAGCACGATAAATTATCATATGTATTGCGACACATGACATGATAATGAGCCTCAATTTCTCTGCAAAACTGCTACAAAGTTGGGTTTTGTTTGATGTCGCATCCACGCATATTTCACATTATAAAATTTAGTAATACTCTATCTAGACAATTTAATATAATATGAGAATTAAAAATATCTAATTTCTTTACATGTCATTGTTACACGGGGCTTTGATTTCTGGAAGAAAGCAAATTTTGCAAGTACCATACTCTAGTCAAGGGCAGACATTTGCAATGGTCCAACGTTTTTGCTCATGTCGAAGGCAGAGTACCAGAATTGGGGTTTTAGTATTCACATGTGCATCATTTCAAACTAACAGAAATTGTAAGAAAGCTCACCTACTTGTATCCTCTTATCCAAACAGGCACAGAGTAAATTAGGATCCCCAGAACAAATGAGAGGATAATGGTTGTCAGGGCATACACATAGGCCCTCCAACTTCTTGTACTTTCCTCCATTGCGTAGTATTCAGCCATGAATGTCGAAACTGTACTTAAACAACCCAAAAATCCCAACTCTATGCCGGCTGAAATAATTTGCCAAGACTTCGTATGCACCTGCATATTCATCACCTCCTCAATGACTCATAAATGCACACTCATATAACCCGGTATTTAATAGGCAGTTAAGGGTTAAAATTTCAGAAAGTTAAAAGGACGGGTCCTATTGATTTAGTGGGTTTTAGGCGAGAAAATAAGGAGTAACTTACAGCTTTTCTCAAAGTAGAGATTGCTGCCATGATGGCAGCCGCAGAAACGTTGGCAGCTAGAGTACCAAATGGTAACCATTTGAAATGTCCCTTCTTTCCCAGCCCACGTCCGTTGAGTCGTGCTAAGAACCACCTAATCCAGACCCCTGGAGCTGCAACTATGCATGCGACCCATAGTTGGGCGCCACTGGCATTAGTGTTATAGTCCTCTTTAAGCTGTGTGCCACTCACACTCAATAACAGAGCCAGTATCAGCAACAACACCACCATAACTAGTAAGTGACGCTTCCAGCTGTCCACCCTCCAGGTGTTGCAGTTTCTATTTTTATTTAGCTTTTCAACAATTAACCTGAAACACTTGGCAGTTTCAACACCAAATTTGATGGAGTAGGCTGCCAAGAACAATCCTGCTAAAATGAAACAAAAATTGGCCAGATGAATGACACCTACTGATAAACAACTCTTGCTCCATAGTACAAACGTATCATGCAAAGTGCCACGTTACCTATCAAAATTCCAACCACAGAAAATACCCACTGACCATTAACACTGAGATCAAGCATTTTCTGATTCCAGCCACTGAATGTTGTGAGACTTCCCAAATAACCCGTCGTTAACCCAATGGCCAGATGTGTAGACACATAGGATATATCTCCTTTGAAAACGAAACCCCACCATCCCATTAAGAATGAGCCGACCTAATAGAATAGGCAAAAACAATCCATTAAGGAAAACAAACAACAAAATTTTGATCAAGGAACAAAAGAGAATATTTTTGTTTCTTTTAAGAAATCAAGAGTAGTTGATAGTAAGAAAAGTCCAGTTTCATCTAACACTCTCAGAATATATTTTAACATCTTAGTCCCCTCCGGCACCCAAGGTCGCGGAGGTCTTGAATTTTGGAGAGACAAGTTGCTTACAGAGTCTTTAAATTACAAAGAATGAAGAATCAAACTCTTAACTTCGAAGCATTCAAAGAATTGGAGTTAACAATTGAGGGTACATAACTCCACTCTAGCCGATAAATATATTAATAATTGAATCAGTACAAGACTCTTGAAAATCCTAATATCTTGCACCTACAAAATGAAAATTTAATGGGATATGTGAACTGACCCATAAAATTAGTTTGTACATCTTTTTCGTAAGGAAATTATTTATGTCTTGAAGAAAACAATTTGCATATGAAAACAGTTGTCTTTGCTATTTTGTGTCTTGCTGGCTTGGCCAAATGAAAGCCCTATAATACATAAAGAAACTAGAATGAAAGCACTAACCATATGAAATTCAAGTGAAGAGCTCCACTAGTTGCATTCTTAACAGAATTAATTCATGCATATCTTCAGCACAAAATAAGTTCCTTCACCCTTTACAATCAAGTATGATGGTGTTTGAACAGGAGAAATATGCATGCCAAACTCATGTGATAATGTTACTTGGGAATATACATTGCAAAAGAGTAAATTTGTGTGAAAGAACAAGGGCAGCGCTTATGTTTTTGTAGAAGAAGAGAGAGAGAGAGAGATACCATGTTAGAAGGAAGATCAAGGTATAATGGGGAGTGATCACTTGTAACACCAGCAATCCCAGGGCCAAAAAGTTTTTGTAGCAAGTACCTTGTCAGAACCTGCAACATGATGTTTCAAACATTAGTTTACGCAGAATAGTGGAAGAAACGAAACAGCGTCTTCCATGATCAAAAGTGAACTGAAGAGGAAATAATAAAAGTTGGGAAAGAAGAGTGTGTAAAAGGGATTTTGTCAACCAATAACCGAAAATTAATTTACGCATGAACCAATGAGTCTCTCCTAACACTGTATGATGCTAGCCTGTTAATTGCGAAAACACACCGCGCAATAAATAACAGTATATCTGTCCTACTGTTCCTTCGTTAACTTTTTTCAACTGAAATTTCCCCTTTTTCTGCTCTCATAACTTATTATTTGGACACCAAGCACCTAAACGATTATGGTAACTAAGGGTAAAGAGTTCTCCGAACCTATAACAAGAAGGAAGACAGATTCTTTAATTTGGCTAAAATGTCAAGTAATTTCATGAGCTCATTTCGACTAAACTTCCATACTATTGACATCAACGATCATCAAGTCACCAAGAACTAGAAGCAGTGGTACTTACAAGTTGTTAACATATTCGTGAAAATATTATGTGATGACTAAATTTTTCAGACGTCAGTATTGTCAATAACAATTTAGACACTTACAAGACGCTACCATAAAACTATTATCAAGGTTATACAAGGAAAATAGTATACAGATAATGCACTTATAAAATCAAAGAAGGTGTGCCAAGAATCCAGAAAAAGTTTATGGGTATAACATTTAAGACTCATTGTATATAAAACGTGACAAATATTACCCCAAGAATTCCAAAAACAGCTAGATAGACAAGAGATGTGACATAATCTGCAAATGGTGATAATGTCAGAGCTATTTCCCTCTCCTGAACATAGAAGTAAGAAACAAATAAGTTTTACGCATATAATGAATAACTCAAAAAAAAAAAAAAAAAGCAAAAGAATACCACGTTATCAAAAAAGACAACATTAAAAACAAATAGTCTAAAGCTCACTTGGACATTTTTCTTAGAGTCAACCATTGCTTCAGTAGATAAAGGAGATATAATTTCTTCTGGCTTGGGTGACACTTGAGAACCTGAATGCAAAGCTGCTGCTGAAACATTAGCTGTGAGCCCATTTGAATGAGACAAATTGCTTGATGATGGTGCCAAAAAAGCCCCGTTCTCTACTGAATTATCAAAGGAAAGTCTAATGTTGCTACCATCACTGTGAAGGCTACTGCATAAAGCCCTATCACCAATATCACCTGCCTCTGAAACAATTTCACTTTCTTTTTCATCACTTTGGAAGGAAAAACGTCGTGAAAAGTTCAGAGAATGTCTGCCACTGCTAGCCCTACCAAAAGAACCACTTGGCCTTCGTTTAGACCCATGACTATCATGTTCCATGACTGTGACTGACTGCGACTGCAACTATGGACTTGCAAAGAGTTTACTTTCTTCTAGTATAACTGCAAAAGTAGAAAATCAAATTACTCATTTTTATGCTAAACACCAAAGAGAAGAGAAGGGCTGATGCAAATGCTGATGAAAGGGTTGTTTCTTAAAATAATGGTGAATCATCTACCAAATCCAGTTGGCATTAGTCTATAATTGATTAATCTTTTCGCATGACGTAAATAATAGAAGCGATGAAGACCATAATCATCTTACTAGATTTTAAATAGAATGATTCGGGTAAGGTGTCAGAAACCAAGTTTCAGAAACACTCATACATTCCAGTATAAACTGTAAATTAATTACAGAACGTAGAAAATGAACTTTGACCCAAGATTTACTCCTTAAGATTGAATCTTTGACGACAAATCCAACATTAAGAAAAAGAGAATACTTTTTGCATGTGGAACTAGATTAGAAGCCTACTAAGAACTATTCCTTGTTCATAATTCTAATATCTTGCACTTATACAATGAAAAATTAATGCGATATGTGAACTGACCCATGAAATTATTTTGTTTATCTTTTTCGTAAGGAAATTATTAATGTCTTGAAGAAACCAATTTGCATATGAAAATAGTAGTCTTTTCTATTTTGATTCTTGATGGCTCGGCCAAATCAAAGCCTTGTAATATGTAGAGAAACTATAATGAAAGCACTAACCATATGAAAAGCTCCACGAGTTGCATTCTTAACAGAGTTAATATATGCCATAACCACTCAGTAGTTATCGAAAGAAAGGGATAGGAGGAAGTTTCAGTACAAAGAGCATTCCAAAGAAGTTATGGTGCAAACAATCATAATGAGTGTAAGGGAACAGTTAATAAGTTGGAAAATAGAATGTGTTTAACTGGAAAAAGGATAAGTTGTTAAAACTGAGAATAACTCTTACCTCGATTGAGCTTGACCCTTTGCTCCCACGATTTCTCTTAGATGAATTCCAGGCCTAGCAAGGGTGGAAAAGATTAAAGGAAGTATGATGAAGTAGACTCAAGCATCCACAACGTAGATTCTTACCTTTGGTTTGCTGAATACGCTTATTGGAAGATCGCCATTGTGACTTCTGAACCCTAAGTCACGAAGTAACGAGCAGATGGGGGTTGTCGTGTTGGTTTTTAACCCCTTTTACAAAATGATGTCAAGTTTTGTGGACGCCCTGCTTGCAACGTTATCGTTCGAGACGATGGCGCTTTTCTGATGTAACGTTGTCGTTGAATCTTGTTTTTTATTTGTATTAATGTGTGCCTATAAATGACGAGTTGGGATGGACGACCACGCGATCCATCCCACTCGTCCATTTAATCTAACGGTTAGTTTTGTCTCCCACCCTCTCTGAAAATTCTAGAGATATTTCTCGGTCATTCATCATTTTCATCACTTTGTACCGAGGAGGAGTGGCTGAACTACTGGCGACTCACTGGTACCCGACGAGAGGTATTCAGTCTGTACGGAGAAACGCTACGACCCACTCGCTTCTTCGTCTAACCTAACTCGAGGGGCGTGTTGTGGAGACGCGTATTCAGGGAGAGCGCGAGGAAGGAGTTCGTACAGGCGTGCTTGGAGAAGGGACGGAGCTCCAGTGGTGATGGTGCTCTGAAACAACGATGGCCGTAGGGTAAGATCTCTCTGCTTCTGCTCGATTTCTCCTCCCTCTCTGTTTCTGTTCGATGTCTCAACCTCTCAATAACCACCATCACCACCTCCGGCGTGTAATCGGACCCACCATGGCTAAGATCTGTTCGATGTCTCCTCCCTCTCTGTTTCTGTTCGATGTCTCAACCTCTCAGAGAACGAAGAAACAGACTCCAGTCGGTAATTTCCTTTCGATTTTATTTGCGATGCAAGTTCTCTTCTCTTGTATAGAGATTAATTATTGGCTTTTTTCTTG
>JANZXV010000004.1:23147550-23158772 GCA_027576455.1 Erythroxylum roigii
TATTAGCTCAACCTTACACACCAGCCGAGGTCGATGTTGAAGTGTGGGGAACTTCAAATGTTTTTGGTCCGGCAAACCAAGAAAAAGTGCATCCAATATCTTCTGTCCAGTTTTTATGGTGTCTTATTGTGTCCAGTGAATCTCAGCCATTTATTTATGCGGGCCTCATATAAATAAACGTGGGCTCTACATAAATGAATGGTTGAGATTCACTGGACACAATAAGACACCATAAAATTGGACAGAGGAATTGGACCGAAAAAGTGTCCCTTGGCCTCCTTACCATAACGCATCCAATGCTCTACGTGTCTAAACCATCAAAAGAAAGAGTAATAGCCACGCTCTTATCCCACCAAAGTTTCGTGGAAGCCGATATGTAAAAGTTATAGAAGGGACAAGAGATATAGGGAAGGGCCTGCTGGAAACATTCTGTTTCTATTATTCTCGGTAGAACTCTTGATGGATCATTCATTTGACTTCCATCTTATTCATTTTACTCCTTTGATGAGGTTGTCATAACTCTCTTATAATGAAAGAATACTCCGTGGATGGCTAATTGAAACTACCCTCAAGAGAGGGTCTAATTATAGCAACTTAATGCAGAATTGACTCTGATTAAAGAACTAAAATGCGTGCACACCAAAATGATGATGTCGTGGGTGGGACGTGGTCTGGCAACTAATCACATTAAAAGCTCCCATCCCATCCCCTTCTGTAGTAGATAGCTCACCAAATCCCAATTTTCTTAATTCAAGTGTCTATTTATTAATGCAGCTGCCGATGGTCCAGGCTTCTCAAAACGTCAAGCAAAAGAGCCTTTTGGACATTTCACGTTGAGGATAGATGGATGAATGGGTAGTTACAGAGAGAGAATCGAGTGGTAGATCATAGATCATACAAGGTTGATGAAAACGCAGTGTAAAAGAAGGCACTTCTTTTGGTTTAATGTGAAGACAAAATCCTAAAAGTTCTTGCCACCCGGCAATCAGATACAAGAACCATGTCAATTCCACTTCTTTGTCGGGAAGCACAAGCCAGACCACATCATTTAACTCCCTCCAATACATACTGAAGCATACAAATTAGTTGTTTCTGTGGCCAGAAAAGATCCAGTCTTCTGCATACCACCAAGCGGATTCAGCCATAAGTGTATAGAATCTTTCACTTGAAACCATCAACCTTTCCTTTTTGTTGGGTTCGACCAAGAGGCTGAATAGTTTTAGTAGGAGGGACGGCTGATTGAATTCGTTCACATGTGAAGAAGAATCACTGATACTGGATTATTTCTCTTTTGTCAGGTCCATTTGTTGTAATCGCAGTTTTCTTTTACTGTTATTTTTCCCTTGTTTCTATATGCTCCAAGAAGGGAGATAAATTTGTACGTTGACACTGAAAAGATTCATCAATCTCCAATTGGGAGCCATATATAGCTAGAAAACCCAACTTCTATCTCGAAGTCAGGGGTCGATGATGTTCACCATTTCCAACCACTCAATCCAACATTGGAATTTGGATGACTTGGTAGAGTGACCAATTGTCAAGAAACAGGCCCTTGTCAGCCGCCTTTTCCTCCCTACGAAATTATTTTCGACCACCTTGTCCTATTCTTCCGAAATGAGCCGAATTGTCAAATTACACAAAATCAAAACATGGTATGATTCCAATAGCGACCTTCCAATGTTTTAGTCTTCTACAAAAATGTCCTCTACATAATGTCTATCCATTCTCCTTTTCTAAGCAAATTCCACGTTTTCCGCCATTGAGATCGTCTTAATGGCTGCTGGGGATGTCACTGCCAAGCCTCAATTGGTCAGTTCGAGGTGGGGTCTCGCGTGTGACTATGAAAACTTCTAATATCATCTTCATTTTGAAACCCTTTATGATTTGACTATTTTTACATTCCTGTTGTGTTTTAAATATAGAATTCAGGGGCTTATATTAGATCATCCGTTAATATTTAAATTGTCAATATAACAATGTAATTAAAAAATAGTATTGTTCAATATATTTTGATAAAATTATATTTTAATTGTTGACATAATATTGAAAAAGGGAATCTATTTCTCTAATTATTAAACCATAGAAATTATCCTTTTCATCTTCCAGTCCCCTTTAGCAGACACGAAGGCCTTGACAAAGCTTACAGAACATTTTGAAATTGACTAATGAAGCTCCTATTTGGGTCCATCTCGAAGAAAAAGCAAACATTGCACAACAAGAGTTGGGCTCTTCTGTTAATGTTCATCCGCCTGAATAAGCAAGCAAGTCAGAATCACATTTGGAGTTGGTTTGTTATCGTGACTCTTGTTCAGGATCAATTCTACGTTTCTTGCATAATTGGGTGTGTACAAAAAAATCCAAGGAAAATGTTCAATGCACTAGGACTAGGCTCGTCTTTTACTAAACAACATTAGCTTTATTTAATCCACTTTGGTCGAGCAGATGCATGAATGGAGTGCCAAGGACAAGGTGAACGGCATGGAGGAACATTCCTAGCTTAGTCCCAAAAGACAAGCAGCGACAAGACCTAATTATTGCGCTCATGACTTAAGTGGTCAATTGCTATTTCTTGAACTCTACGTGCGTTTCATCACATAACGTACAAGCTAGCATAAAGGAGAATCTATATCTATCCCACCCATATTCTATATCTCTGGGTGCCATTATTTTGGTTTTTATACGAAGCACCTCACGACTAGATGACAAGAATGCAGGGCAGAGGAAGAGCATGCTTTTGTGTCATTTTCAGATTTTCTTACTACATGTGGATTTGGATGTCCCCTGCAATAGCGACCTAGTCAATTGCTACATAGATCCGCATATGAATTCGTGCACCTATTTCATGTTTGTCAAGGAAACATTAAGAAAAATGTGATTGAAAAAGAGAACAAGAACCCTTAGCCGTATCTGTTTCGTTATTCAATCGGATGGAGCGAGTTATTACATTACCATGATTAGAACAATATTTCTTTACCTTTTAACATTATAAAAATGGATTTCCTTCTTGTGATTTGTGAAGCAACTTGGAACCATAAACAAAATCATTACATCTCACTTTTATGCCTAATCTTAATCAAATACTATGCATACATCCAATATAATATACTCCCTCTTATTCAAAATAAGTGTCGTTTTAGAGGAATGTACATTTATTAAGAAAGCTAATGAAATTATAGATATACCCTTATTAATACTCCCATAAAGTTACCTCGGGACCCCCGTAAAGTTATAAATAGTTGCATGTTAAATTGTCTTGAAATTGTAATCTGTGTAATTAAGATGTGTGAGAAATTAAAAGGTAATTTTGGAAGTAAAAGTCACGAACGACATTTATTTTGAATAATTAAAATCCCTTTAAAACGACACTTATTTTAAATAAGAGGGATTGCTGTATTAATGCTTCAATGATTAAGAAGGAAACTCCAATGAAAATAGGAAACTCCAATGAAAATAGGAAGTACCTTTAGGCATCAGATTTAATTGAAAGAGAGGATCTGAGACTGTACCTTTAGCTTAACTATCAATGTCTCGGATTCTACACCTACAAATTGATAGCTACCAAATGTAGATGGAACGAAGAAAACTTGGAGCATGTTTAGTAAGTCCCCAACACATTAACTCCAATAAGGACAAAAGCTTCTAAGAGCTTTATGATTTAATCTATTAAAAGCACAATTCCAAATTTTTCTATAAATTAAATAATTTTTTATTTTGACCATCAAGCAAATGCCACGCATAGGATCCTACGCTCATCCATACCAACCCCGGATGAGTAAAACAGAGAAGAAGTCGAAGACAAACGGTATCTAAATGTAGCAGCTTTGAAGACGACATTGCAGAAACTAACTAGGCATCCAATGCTGAAAGTGCCACGTGAGAGAGTGGAACACAGTAGCTTTTTTGACCGAAGAGAGTAGCTAAAGAGGGACTGACACGTGGAAGCAGCGCGATGAAATCGGCCAACGGGAACATATCTGGATGCACCGAATGACGGAGTATTGTCCTCTCTTATTTGTCTTCTTCAATAGGGTTAAACTGACAAAGGGTGCACTGCTCGCTGCTTGTACAGTTGTTGTATTATATTAATGTATTAATATAATCACATACTTCCCACTCCACAATCCACATCTTGGTGTAATTCAATCAATGGATAACGAAAGGATCCAATTGCTCTGCAATGTTTATATTAAGTCGGAAGTATACAAGAATGGGAACGAGGGGCAGAATTCATTTCCTTGTGAATTATTAACCATTTCCTTGTGAACGGAATGAATGATTATTAATTAATCAGCACATGCTGTATCCAAAATGAGAAGATTGAAACATGGATTGTGTTGACAATATTGGAGAATCGCCACCTAGCCCACTTCCCTTCATCAACCAGCAATTAGAATAAAACAATAATGTTTCTATTTCTCTTCCTCTTCGTGTTGTTCTCTCTTTTGATGACAGCTTGCGGAGTGAGGATCACCGACTCCCAAGCCCAATGTATTATTCATTTATGTCCCCTTCATAATCGACAATATCCGTCTAGTTAATGACTGATTGTACCTACACCCCTCAATTATTATGGACGTTCTTTTGCTACCCTTTTATTAGAGTCTACAAGTCAAGGAACAAACATGCATGGTCCTCGATGGCCATACGTTAGGAAAGACCTACATTTCAGTGAAAACATTTGAGACTTTAGATACAATACAATTGCCCATTTCTAACTTATCCTTTACTAGCTCAGAGTTTTTTTAATTCTGAAGTAAATACACTACACGATCTGCAATTATACGGGCATATCAGAAAGAGACACGCAGTCCAGACAAAACAAATTGCTGCTGAGAAATTCCAATACAAGTTATCAATACCGAGGGGCAGAATTCATTTTACAACGTACACGACATCATATGTAGGCTGAAAAAGTTAAGTGAGCAGTTGAACCTTCAGAACTGCACAACTTTCACATCCCTTGTGCAGAAGGACAGAACAAGAGAGTAGAAAGGAACATGGTTTTATCGTGCTTGGGATAACTGGGAGATTAGGTAAAGCAAAACATGGATTCTTGGGAGAATCTTTGTGCCAACTCTAAAGCGACTATAATGATTACTTGTTGTCTATTGTAAGAACTAGCGGAGAAGATGTTAACCCCCTAGTGATATATCCCTTTCATCATGCCAACTTTTATATATAAACCAAGGTTATATACGATGTGTTACTTTTTGGAACACCGACCAAGTTAAGATTTAAGACAGCCTCTTTCCACTTCCCAGTAAACACAGGTTTTACGCTAAGATGTCCTAATTCTGAAGATACATTTAAACATGACCATTTAAGGCTGAATAAATTATGGAGAACGTTAGCAGGATTAGGTTCATACTTAAAAGTGTAAGTGCAGAAAGTTAGCAATCAGGCATTCGAGTGCGTGGTTGCATAAGTATCAAAAGTACTTTCGGCGCAAAGATTATATACCCATATGATTACTTTTTTCTTTTAGGGGGTGAAAAGATAAGAAAGAACCCCACACATAAATGATAATCAGTAATTTGGGAATCTAAGCTCCACTATTCATTATTCTTAGCACCAAATTTGAGGGATTTTGATGATAAAATCACATATGAGAGACAGCATTACCCAAGATTCTCGATGTCATATTGCAAAAACATGATGAGAATCCTAGAGCATGTAAGGCCAATTTAACAGTTTTTTTTAACTTTGTTGTACTTATGCTGTTACAAACTTGGAGTACTGTCCACAGGTAAATGAATGGAAGTTGGCAAAACGATAACAATAAAAACAAGAGACGTGAAATTTGTAGGAACCAACAGTTTTATCTTATTGATTCATGCACTTTTTGCTTTTGTTGCCTTTATCTTGAGCCTGGTAAAAATTTGGGCATGCAAGGCCTTTGCTTGATACTTTTCGCACATACCTATGTTATTATTTATTTACTTCTAGACGTTAGCTACAAGAACAAATTTTCAGTCAAACCAATAAACGTTGTTACTTAGTGCAGGAACAGAAGTGATCAGGGAGTAAACTTTCAGATCCAACAGTCGAGTCCGATTTACTCATCAACTTTTTCTTGTTTTGCTTCTGAAGAACCGAAAAGTATCCCCACGCGAGCTGATTATTAGGGAGGTGTTTTTCTTTTAAAAGTAAAGGATTTCATTAATAAAATATTATATACAATCTATAGTACCCCAAAGATATAGTATAATACAAAAGGTTAGTTATAAAAAAAGACGTTCTTGGTTTTCAATCTAGTTCCATTTGGTCTAGTCTAGTGCCCATTTCCTCTTCATAGTTGTAAGATTATCAGCGATACCTAGCCTCTAACTAGCAGTATTAGTCGAATTTGAAAGGTGATCTCTTGAAACACCAGCTCTTCACTTTGGCTTTGTTGTCTAAAATCTCTGCAATTTCTTTCTGCCAGATGTGGTAAGTCATAGGCTCAACTAACCTTGAGTGCTTTGTATTCCGCATGACTTTCTATCTTAATTTTCACCAACTCCATATCTTATTTGTAAACTTGCATTTAATCAAAATGTGTTCTAGATTTTCCAACTCAACATTACAAAGTTCACATTGTTGGAAAATCGGGTCAGAATCCGATCCCGATCACAGCAGAATAATTACGGAACATTTTTGTAATATTTGATTTCCCGAAAACCAAAATCTCTTAATTCTATAAAATGATTAATATAAATCATAATAAAGCGAAAACTTAATGTGTATCTTATTTCGAAGCTTGATCTTTTATCGTATCCCTCGACCCATTTCTGAAACAGATCCGTCTCAACCATCATAGCCACACACATGTTCGGCCTCTAACGGTATCCACATAATAAGTTGAGAGAACTCTGTAAGTCTTACAGAAAGGATTAAGCAAGAAGTGCTAGTTCCATGGAGCTTAAGCCTATTTATACTAGGTTTTAGATGTTTTAGTAATTTAATTGAAATTAAATTCTCATTTAAACTTTAATTAGAATTACAAATAATTCTAATTAAATGCGAATTATGCCCAAATAAGATTCAATATCACATATTGATCCTTATTTATTAAAAAACTCATATTTAGTTATAAAATTTCTCAAGCTTTACAATCAAGTCCAACTTGATTAAATTAACTTTGCTCTCTTCAATCTATTTTATATGTGAGACCCATTAGGTTCCCAAATATGTTAGTATTGATTACAAATTATAATTCTAATTTATAATTAGAATTAGATAAACGAAAACACCTTTTAACTTATCTTTAATTCTCCAATTAAACAATTTATAATTATAGATCAAGATTGATGTCTAACAACATGTTATAATCACCCAAATATTTAGAAATGTTGAAGTAGTTTTGACTAACATTTTTGTGTATGATTTTTTCATATAATTCAATAATTTCATCATACACTATACCGTTAGACCTAAAACATGAAATTAATGTCTATTCTATTTTGAGTCCAATTATATTAGTTCTTCATCATTAGTTATCAATTTAATTAATAACATTTGTACACTATTTACAAAGTGTCATTCCACCTTGGCCAAAGATTTCCTAAATTAATAATAATCGAGAACAACAAAACATTCTCTCTAATTACTTTAGGGAGATGAATCCTATCTTGATTATTTAATTACTTCCATATAGTTCATGCTATATCCAATGACTACCGATTAAACGACTCATAATTAAATAGATCATAAGTAGTATCAAAATATAGCAATCCCCACATAAGATAACTTTGGTGACCTCAAGTTAAAGGATCACTTATACAACCATTACATGAGAATTCTATAGACATATACAAGTAATGTTTCAAATGTATATCTCATGTTGGGTCTGTTCAGTTAACTTGTTCTCTAACAACCACCCACACGTTTGTTTATGTATCTCTATACTTTAGCCTATGAGATCGACTACTTCCTTCATAAGGAAAAACATAACGTGTGCTAGTCGTTTTATATTCTAGTAATATCCAATCTTAACAAAACAATGACCAAGAACAATTTAGGGACAATATATAAATGTAGTATGAATCTTATAATTATAATCTCCTTACAATTTAATTTGCAATATACAATTATCCTATGTAATTTATCGTATGTATTTAAACATGCACAAGATAAAGTATGACTTTAAATAATTGTCACTAAACTACAACCGAAGAGATTGGCTATAGGGCATAAACCAACAATCTCCTACTTGCACTAAGCCAATCAATTAAGTATCTCATACCATATCACTATATGAAGATTATTCTAATGCTGAGACAATGGCTTAATGAAAGAACTCTACAATATTCTCTATAGTCAACACTTGCTTAAATCTTACAACTTTCATCTTAATTATCATTATAATTAAAAAAGATTGCCTAAATACAAACTTAAATCTTTGATGAGACTTTAGCTCCTTTGCATGCCCAATGGATCTAATGTTCCATAGTTCATTATTGTCTTGAACAATGCAAGGAACTACATTAAGTTCACTAGAGAACTTATTGATCCAATTATTCATTTCCACTAAATGAAAAATGTATTAAGGCTTAATTAGCAACCATTACTACATTACAACCTTTCTAATCTTGAATGACATTATTATAAGTAAATAAACTTTAATTAGGATTTACTTCTAAAGTTATATCCTTATTATCTTGAACTCAAATATCAACTCATACATAGAATCATGGATATCTTTAATACAGAAGTATTTGATGTCTCAAATACTCAACATCTTTAGAACATTATTTATGTACTTGGACTTAGAATAGGTGAACAACATCTAATCTATCTCTATAGATCTAATTCCTAGAATTAAGTTGTTACCTTTTCTTATCCAATAAAAGTTGTTCTTAGATAATTATATTTTCAACAACTAAAAGTTAGAATTGTTGTTCTCTGTGAGCATTATATTTTCACATACTCTCACCAAAGAGGACAACTATATTCCCACTAACCTTCCTATAGACATGATAAATTCACAATCATCTCTAAAATAAACTCTTTGAACTTATCATGACAGTGAATCTTTCAATGTCCCGTAGCCTTTCAACTATGCTTTACATGTATCATTAAAGGCCCTAGTTCCAATTAAATGTACTATCATGAGATTTGAACTTTTTAAATTTCATCTTACTCCCACTACTTATCTTGAGAACCATTCTCCTATAAGTATATGTTGAATCAAACAATTTGTTCAACATGTTTGTAATATTATATCTAACTTTTAGATATCTCATAACATTTTATTACCCATTTTAGTTCTAAACTTAATGGATAATATATGCTTCAATTAAGCATGACATCCCTAAATCATTAACTTTGATTCTTTCAAAGACTTGGCGTTTCATATCTAATATAATATCTTGCTAATTGATTTGATTTGACCTATAAAAGGGAAGTCATTGCACTAGGCATAGTTATAGAAGAAATAATATTACATTATACAATATCACAGTTTGTATTTTTCTCCTTACATAAATCCATTCTCTTATGAATTTAGTTGTGAAGATATTGACTAGAGGATATCATTGCTTATAGATAACTGAACATTTAAAAATTACAATGATCTGATCGAAGTGCTTCAGCATTCTCAATGCTTAATTTCTATTTATATTCAAACAATTTGAACTTTTCAAAATTTTAAATCATTATTTCATTTAATATGTATAACTATATCACATAAAGTCATTAGTAATCTAATGAAATATAAGTATTATCCTTTTTATGAATTTTTATTCTATCCAATGCATCACATGTATCAGATTTAATAATTTAATACCATCATCATCCTTTCACCAAAGGTTGGTTTGGTTATTCTTCAACTTGACAAGTTTTATACGATTCATAATCAAACGGATTCACATATCCTTGTATGTAACTTTATGATTCCCATTTTGTTGATTTAACCAACATCACATAAAAGAATTGTCTCGGTTATCTAAGTTTTTATTCTTGCCATTTATGTTAACCACAAGTCTCCTTTAATCCATCATATACAAACCATTTACATAAACTGGATCAACTACTTTTACTTATCAATCTATTTCTTATCATGCTTTGAACATTATAATAATGTTGAATATAAATTCAGTATCAAATACTCAAAAGCATGAACTAGAAATACTTATGATCTCTATCATGTCTTGTATAAGCAAGAAATGTCATGTAATCATTTTCTTCTTATGACAACTATTATCATACTATAGCAAAGCCTTTAATTGTAGTCCATAATTATGCTTTTATTAGGTTAAGTTAAGTGGAACAATTCTATCAAGGTACTATAACTTTTAGTTCTACTTTATGCAACCTCTTGCTATGATGAAGTTGACATACATCTTACATGTTGTCTTCAAAGTTTATGAGACACTAATCAACTCAAAATGTTAATGCATTTTGTCATCTATATGATTTTGACATATCTCTAAAACTTTGTCACCGAATCCACAACAGGGATTATATAACATAATAGGCATACAATTTTCTATATAACTTTTAAGAACTCTTCTTAAACATAACTTATGTCCAAGAAATTGAGTTCACTGACTTATTATCAACTATACTAAACGAGGTGAGTTTCACTCAAAACAAAAATAAATGTAAGAAAGCATGCAATTAATTATATGTCATGACTACCAAATGAGATTAGGACTTTAATTATATTTGGTAACTCCCACTATTTCATTTGAAATAATAGCCCTCACTACTATTCGGAAAGCTTGTTATAATCTTTCTAATGGGCTAGGATCCCATTCAGATATAATTGATCTTGAGTTTGCTCAACAAACCAACTAAACTTAAATTAGGTAGATAACAACTTTATCAATCACATCACATGTGACTCCTAGATTCGTTAAGTGACAACTCTTGTCAAAACATATCTAATATGCTATTCCTAAGCCTGCCTCTAAATTCATGTGATTATGAGTTTCTTCATCCAAATCACACAAATTTAAGTATAACTCACTATCATAAGACTAAGCATGTTTGGGTTAAAATGGCCTTGAGTTTGTTCAACAAGCCTATAATAAGCAAAACTTTAGTTATTCTCATAACAATGGAAGACAATAATCACGTCCTCAACATGTACTTAATATTTTAACGAGGGATTTTAACTTCATTTATCTCATCAAACACAAAATTGCACGTAAAATATCACATATAAAACATACAATTTAACATGCATCCAATATATATATTAACCATATAAATAAAGTATGCATCTTATGCACTTATAA
>JANZXV010000004.1:23187086-23201546 GCA_027576455.1 Erythroxylum roigii
ATGCTACTCTACTGGACTGCCTAGTGAACACATACAAGGATGTTGAGTATCTATGCGACAACAATATTGTTGAGAACTACTTCGGGACCGATGCAGAGGTTGCACGTTTGCTCAACAACTTGGGGAAGGAGGTAGCTTTCGACATCGAAAGGTGCTATCTGGCGCAGTTGTTTAATGATGTTCACTCGTATTACAAGAATAGTTGGCACGTTACTTGGGCAGGTTTCAAATACACTTATTTCGATACTCCATGGTCGTTTATTTCTGCATTAGCTGCGTTTATTCTTCTACTTCTCACCGTGGCACAGACCGCCTATACCATTTATGGAACGTACAAATAGAAACCTCGAGTTTAGCTAGAGATATTCGTATCTTAGAAAGTCACAAATGCTTTACTAGGTCATCCTCTGATGTACATATGCAATTTTAAGACTAAAGATGGTATTCGTTGTTTTTTTTTTTTTCATTTTTTTTCATTTATTTTGGTTATAAATTTATAGTTGAATTATTATGCTTTAGGGACTTAAATGAATCCAAATAAAAGAATACTTAAGAGGCATATTAGTCTAATTTGTTGTTAAAAATGAATACTATTTGTGTTTTAAGTATAAGTTTTGATAATTTTTTATTGAAATAATTTAAAAAATTATGTAAAATTTAAGAGAAATATTTATAAAAAGACACCAATAAATGATATCGAGCTCAAAAAAAATTTGACCAAAAAAAGTATATGGGTTCATTTTCATGTCAATGTCAGAATATTGTTTGATATTTTAATTAATCATAACTTTTAATAAGGACATTGGATAAAGGTGATTCAAAATATTATAAAAGTTTAAGAGAATTTTCTACAAATTTTAATAAGATATGCAGAATTGATGTCGATTAGTCAGACCTCTACTATAAATATGACTCTTTGTAAATTTGTAATTTCCTAGTTAACTCTATAATTTTTAGAGTTAAAAAAACCCTATTGACGGGTTTTTTTTAGGGAATAGCTTAAAAAAATAAAGGAGAGAGGGAAGGTGATGGGAGGGGCTATTTTGAAGGGGAATACATCAATTTAAAAATTTTTTCTTAACTTTTACACGTTATGGGAAATGTTTAGGTAATTGTTTGCTTTAAGAAGAGTTTTAAGGTGAAAACATAATGCATGATCGATTAAAACTTGACACACCTTGATCCATTGTTTTGCCTTTTAGAATGTCTTATTCCCTCTCTGCCTTTCACGTTTATTTTTCTCTGATGGTTTAGAAATTGTTTTGATGTTTATGTTAATCATAAAACTGTTGTATCATTAAGTTTAAAAAAGGGAGAGGGAAAAGGGCCTACGGATCCATGTAAGCCCAACTGCCTAGACACCCAATAACCACCATCTTGGACTCTATTCATTGGACTCAAAAACTATAAGTTACATGGGCCAAATAATCTAACAAGAACTCCCACTGGGCTCATGTTACGACTTGATGATTCATTAATAAACTTTAAGTGCACACTATACATTGAATTGATCAATTCATCATTAATTGAATTAAGATGATCGGATCATGACGGCCATAAGTTATTCAACAACATGATTCCTTCCATGTATCACATAATCAACTCAATTCATGAAATATTAAGTGGGTAATTCTGTAATTGTTATCACATAGAACAATAATTGTATACATCATAATATTGATAACAATGAAATGAGCAAAAACATGACTGTAATTGAATTCACAAGTGTCAATACAATTCGAGCAAGACAATTATATGTATATATACATGTCAGAACGCTATGCTAACAAGGACTTATCTATAATGCCCATCCGATCAACATGAACAATAAAAGTTTTGGGCAGCAATCCTTTAGTTAACGGATCTACTATCATTAGATCAGTACCAATATGCTTAATTAACACTTTACGTTTTTGCACTTCTTCTTTAACAGAAAAGCACTTCAAATCTATGTATTTCACACCCTTTGAATACTTGTCATACTTAGAGAAGAAAACGACTGCGAAGTTGTCATAATAAATTCTTAATGGTTTGGCTATACTGTTGATAATGCCAAGATCTAAGATAAAATTCCGTAATCACTATCAATGAACTGTGGCCTCAAAGCATGCCACAAATTCAAACTCTTTAGTAGAAGTAGCAATAACGGACTGCTTTTCACTTTTCCATGAAATTGCTCCTCCGGTTAATAGAAATATATAACCGAATGTAGATTTTCATTGGTCTACATAATCGGCATAATCTGAATTCGTGTAACCAATCACTTCGAGATGGGTTACCTTTCTGTATATGAGCATGTAATCTTGTGTACCTTGTAAATATCTAAGTACTTTCTTTGCAACTTTCCAATGGTCCATGCCGAGATTACTTTGATATCGGCCCAACATTCTAACAGTAAAATTGATATATGGCTGAGTGCTTGTTTGAGCATACATTAAGCTCCCAACTACCGATGCATAAGGAATAGACTCCATTGCCTTACGTTCTAAATCATTCTTTGGAAATTGCATTTGACTAAATTTGTCCCCTTTCTGCATTGAAATTATCCTTGCGGAGCATTTTTTTTCATTTTAAATCTCTCTAATACTTTCTCGACATAACCTTTATAAGACAATCTTAACAATCCTTGTGATCTATCACAGAATATTTCTATTCCTATCATATAGGATGCCTCACCCATATATTTCATTTTGAAATTATTAGAGAGAAAATTCTTTACATCATGTGACAAATTCATATTATTAGCAGCAAGAAAAATATCATCAATATATAGGACTAATATAATAAACTTTCTCTTACTGACCTTCATATAGATACACCGATCAATGGTGTTATCTATAAAACTATAAGACGTAATGGTATCAATAAACTTAAGATACCATTGTCGAGAAGCTTGTTTTAGTCCATATATTGACTTCTTCAATTTACACGCTAATTTTTCCTTTCTTATGGTCAAGAAACCTTCCGATTGATCCATATATACTTCTTCTTCCAAGTCACCATTTAGAAAGTCGATCTTTACGTACATTTGGTGAAGCTTTGAATCATAATAAGCTACTAGAGCTATAACAATTCTTAAAGAGTCTTTCTTTAAAACTGGTGAGAAGGCCTCTTTATAATTAATGTCATCCTTTTGACTGTAACCTTTGGCAACAAGTCTAGCTTTATATCTTTCAATGTTGCCTTGCGAATTGCGTTTGGTCTTAAAGATCAATTTATAACCCACTTACTTTGCACCTTCTGGCAACTTACCTTATTCCTACATGTTGTTGTCATCCATAAATTTCAGCTCTTCTTTGATAGCATTAAACCAATTTTCAGATTTGCTATATTCTATGGCTTGTTTGAATAAGACTAGATCCTGATCAATGCTTAGGTCACATTCATGTTCAAGTGAGTAAACTTCATAGTCACTCGAAATAGCTGGTTTTCTCTTTCGTAACACTATTTCTTGTGGCATCACTTGATCATTTATAACTTGAACAACATTAGCTAGCTCTTCAGTAATATGTTCAATTGGTGGAGTTAGAACATTAATTTGTTGGTTCGGTATGTTGCGTATATGTGATGTAATAAGAGGAATAACAATCAGTGGAATCACATTTGATGTAGTAGTTTCTACTTAACTCTCGTAAATATCTACTTTTCGCAATTCTCGACTCCCATTGATTTGACCATTCTCAATGAACCGAGCATTGCTAGACTCAACTATTCTTGTACTATAATTAGGACAGTAAAATCTGTACCCCTTTGACTTTTCAGGATAGCCGATGAAATAACCACTAACGGTTCTCGCATCAAGCTTCTTTTCATATGGATTATACAACCTTACTTTTGCCGAGCCACTCCAAATGTGAAGGTGTCTTAAACTAGATTTCCTTCCTGTCCACAATTCATAAGGTATCTTAAGAGCTGCCTTACTAGGAACCCTATTAAATAGATACGCAGCAGTCTTTACTGCATGCATCTACAATGATAAAGGTACAATACTATAACTTAACATACTCCTAACCATATCCATAAGAGTATGATTCTGCCTTTCAGTTATATCATTTTGTTGCGGTGTACCAGGCATTGTGAGTTGTGCACATATGTCTCGACTTGTAAGAAACTTTGAAAATGGACTTGGACATTGTCCACTTTCATCAAACTTTCCATAATATTCACCACCTCTATTAGACCTCACTATCTTTACTTTTCTATATGATTTCCTTTCTACCTCATTAATGAACACCTTTAGGAAGTCCACGGACTTAGATTTTTCATGCAGTAGATAAATATAACCATATCGTGAGAAATCATTGAAAAAGGTAATGAAATATTTTTTGTCGTTCCAAGAAGGAACGTCGAAAGGACCACATATGTCAGTGTGTATTAATTCTAGTAGTTCCCTACTTTTTATGGTTGGATGTTTGGATATATGTCTAGTTTGTTCACCTTTAATGCAATCCACACATATATCCCAGTCAACAAAATCCAATTGAGGTAAGATTTTACTTTTCACTAACCTCTGTACTCTTTTCTTGGAGATATGACCTAACCTTTTATGCCACAAAAAAGCATAACACTCTTTATGTGAACTACGTTTATTGCCTATAATATGATCAACATGAAACAGAGATTCAAGAAAATCAACATCAAGATTGAAATGATATGAACTATCAATTAAAGTACCAGAACCATAATAGTACTTGATTTTATACAAAGAAAACACACCGTTTGCAATCTTAAAGTTAAAACCAACATTATCCAACTTTGCAACTAAAACTAAATTCCTAGCACATTCAGGAACATAAAGACACTTTTCTAGATCTAGGTGGCAGCCAGTGTCCAAGATCAATGTGTACGTCCCAATGCCTTTTATTTGTACCTTCATTATGTTCCCCATATACAAGAACTTTTTAGTTCTGTTTTTAGTTTGGATTGAAAGGAATCCCTGTGTAATATGTGACATATGAATAGTTACACCAGAATCTAACCACCAGGTATTATTAGGTACTTTAATAAGATTTAATTCAAAACATACTAAAATATAGTATGCACCTTTCTTTTCGAGCCAAGCCTTTCGTTTAGGACAATCCCTTTTGAAGTGACTAGGTTTTTTTTATAGAAATGGCACCTCTTGTCTTTATGGATTCGACCCTCATTTACCTTTCTGGGAGCCTTATTCTTCTTATACTTACTCTTTTTCCTTTATTTCTCCTTATTGTTACTAACTCCATGATGAAATGTGAGATGTACGGAGTGCTCCTTCATTTTCTTCAATCTTCCTTCCTCTTAAACTAACATGGCCTTAATCTCTTGAAGGTTCCATTTCTCCTTCACAGTGTTGCAGTTTACCTGGAACTAGCCAAACTCAAGAGGAAGTGAGTTGATAATGAACTATACAAGGAAGGTCTCACTTACATCCATACCCATCACTTTCAGTTTAACTGCTAAATTTAACATACGTGTTACATAATTATGAATAGGTTGCGATCAATCAAACTTCTTGGCTGTCAACTCATGTATTAAAGTCCCTACTATGGACTTGTCAACTATTTCTAATTGGGAGTATTCTTTAATTCTCAATATGAACTCCTTTGCGTTGTTTGTTTTAGGCATTGATGGCTTAATTTTTTTTATCATCATTCGCATCAAGTTCAAGCTCATCTTGTTAGACTGTTCCCAGGCCTCGTAATAAAACTTGTCATCTTTAAAACTAGTCTCAGTTATGGCTCTGGGCCTTGCATATGAAACTATGGCCAAATCCAAATCCATTACACTTAGTTGGAATTGGATTTGTTTAGACCAATCAACATAGTTCAGACCATTAAACTTGATCAGCCCATTTCCAACAACAAACGAATTAGTAGATGCTGTAAATACAACATATAACTCACATATTAATGCTTTGAGTAAACCTAAATGGATTCAAAGTAACTAATAAACTTTGATTATGCATTTAAATTCTCCATTGTGTGAAATTTAAATACATAGATGTAACCTATCATAATGCAAAGATAGTTCTTTATAATGGACAATCAATCATATTCTAGTCAACATGCATGCTATCTTTGGATATACAATCATATTAATCAAATATGTTGATAAAGTCCCTTTAATGTCATTAATCATAAGCAATGATCCACCTTTGGGTGATCTCCTAGCGTTATAATCAATCATTTCAATTGCTCAGTTCAACCTTTATGTCATTTTAATAGCATCATATCAACATGGAAAATTGAAAATTTCACAATTAAATATCTAATATTTTTAAGCTAGGACACTTTGGTGACTGACAAGCTTTCCATGCAATAAATATTTAATTGGACAATTATCATATATAACATAATTTAATTTAATTATTTTGGTCACTTTGGTGAATAACAAACTATTCTAAATTACCATAATGTCATTTATCATATTCAACATATAATAGGAAAAATTTAATTCCAAGCAATGATTAATATAAATATTCAAAGTACCAATTAAAACAAATCATTGATGACCCAAAATAAAGAAGCCTTACGAAGGGTCCACAATAATAATAACAAGCCCAAAAGCATCTTATTCAAAAAAACAACTTAAAAAGATGGGACTTTGGAAGTCACATAAAACTTGAACAAATTATACACATATGTTATGGATTGACCAAAGAGTGTTTTGAGTGTCAAATATATATCATTAATAACTTGAGTGCTGTGTGCGAATGCATCTCATGGTATCAGTGTCTGTGTGAGATATATGATTTATACAGGTTGGGATGTGTTGCGAGGCCTTTGAGGTGCGTGTATATGCTTGGTGCGATGGTTGTTTAGGATGAATTAGCTCGTGCTAAAATGGGATATGTATCATTCCATTGCCTATATCATACTAGCTAGTGTTTATTCCAAGCGTATATAAGGAATTGTATAGTTTAGTTGACATCATTTCTTACGCATTTGTTACTACTACTTTATGGATTCTCTGAGATACTTAGCATATTCTATGGAATAAACACTAGCTAAATATTCTATGGAAATTAGTTATACCATATAAACATAATTGTAAATATTTGTGCCATACAGAATAGAAGCAATGCATATTTTTTATGTATTTTTATTATGATTTTTACCTATCTAGTATGTCCTATCCAGTTGTGTGTATTTTTTAGGAATCAGAGTGTGTAGTGGAAGCAAGGGGATTTAGGCAAGCGTTGAGTATGGTTTTATAAAGTTAGATTTAGAAATGTTTCTAGATAGAGGGAGGATCATATCCTTTAAGTTATTTTCATTAAATTATGTGAATGTATCATGTTGTAAGCCTTAACTGAATGGTTAGGCTTGAATGATTGAGCCTTTTTATTAGGTGGTAGTCTAATTAATTAGTCTTAGGCATGATGAAGTATTATTATAGCAATAGGTTTAGGATAATGAGTATGATCCTAAGAAGTAATGAGATAAGTGAAGGTAAAAAAGACTTTGTTTATTTTTTACTTTATAAAATAATTATTTATTTTCTTAGAAGTTTATTACCTTTAAATATGAGTTTATCATGAGATATGCTAGCGAGATTGTACTTATAAAAGATCATAAGACTTCATGAAATTTCTATTTCCATCAACATTTGATTGGAATAACATGTTTATCATTAAGTTTTGGAGGAGTTTGTGTAATGCCTAAAGGACTAGATTGAGTTAAAGCAATTTTCATCATCAAATATACGAGAAATTAGAGAAGACAACATAGATCTTATAAGACATATTGAGAGCTTCTGTTTTAGATTTATGAGGGATGAGGGATAAGCATTTGGTACAGTGGAGCTTGCATATAATAGTAGTTATAAGGTCACCATTTAAATAGTATTTTCGAGCTTTCATATGGGAGGATATTAAAGTACCCTATTTGATGAGATGATATCGAAAAGGAAGAGTTTTGAGGCTTGAGAAAGTTAAGGAAATGGTAAAGAAGTTTTAGATGAGACAAAGAAGGATTAATGATTTCCAAAGTTGATAGAGAGCTACGTGGATCAAAGGAGGTTACCTTTGAATTTTTTAGTGGGTGATCATATTTTCCTAAAATTGTCACCTACTAAAGTGGTTCATATGTTTAAAGTCATATGGAAGTTGAGTCCTTAATTTCTACACCCTTTTGAGATATTATAGGGGTGGATACATCATTATTAGTGGCCTTATCCAATATTTATGAAGTTTTTCATGCATCAATACTTAAGAGATATGTACATGATCCATGTCACAATGTATATTACAATAGATTGGAGTTAGAAGAGGACTTGAGTAATGTAGAGTCACTAATGTGAATTGTTGAACCTAAGGAACAAATGTTTAGGTGTGAAGATATCCCTTATGTTAAAGTGGTGCAAGAAAACCATTCAAAGCGAGAGTTACTTGGGAGATAGAGGAGGAGATGAGAAGGAAGCACCCTTAACTATTTAATACTCTGAGTAAGCTGAGTTTTAAGAAAAAAAAACCTTATTTTAAGATGACATGATTATTTATTTTGGTTAATGTGTTTCTTGATTTTTATTATAATTATGAATTTATGGTTAAACTGTTTTGGTTAAGGGCTTAATTAGATTATAAGTTTGTATAATTATTAGGATGGTGTAAGATGTAACTAAATTGAACTCAAATAGGAGACAATAATAAAGAGGCGTAATATTCTAACATGTTGCTGAAATTAAATACTATTTGATGTTTTAAGCATAAATATAAATATAAATATTGAGTTTATTTGATTTGATTTAACAAGTTATGAAAATTTAAATAGAATATCTATAATTTATAAGAGACATAAAAAACTGATACCAAACTCAAATAGATGAATTTGGCAAAAGAAGCATGTGGATTCATTTTATTATCACCATAAAAAATCGTTTAGTATTTTAATCATTATTGTTGGTAGAAATCATTAGATTGAGATTATTCAAAAGGTTATGAAAAATTAAAAGAAATTTTTTACAACTTTTAAAATTAATCAACTTGTTGAACCTTTGCTATCAACTAGATGATAGTGGTTTGATTTTTCATAAATTGCTATCCTACTAGTTGAACCATATGGTTTTTAGGTTTAAAAAGCACCTATATGGTAATTTTTTGGTGGTTTCTAAAGGTAAGGCTTCTAAAAAGACAAAAGAGAGAGGAAAGGCAATATAAAGAGCTATTTTGATGGTGAATATAACAACCTATTTTAATTGGGCAATTATCATACATAACAAAATTTAATTTAATTAGTTTGGTCACTTTGGTGACTAATAAACTATTCTAAATTACCATAATGTAATGTATCATATTCAACATATAATAGGAAAATTTTAATTCCAAGTATGGCATAATATAAATATTCAAAGTACCAACTAAAACAAATAATATAGCACTAATTTCTAAAATTATATTATGCATAAAAAATTATGCGCAACATTGATGCTTAAAAACTTAAAATTAAAATTGTTTTGGTCCACAACTAAAACTGTATAAAGCATTTGATCATTTATGACCTAAAATAAAAAAGCCTTACGAAGGGTCCACAATAATAATATCAAGCCCAAAAGCATCTTGTTCAAAAAACATCATAAAATGATGGGAGTCTACAAGTCACATAAAACTTGAACAAATCACAAACATATGTTATGGATTGACCAAAGAAACCCATGCACGTTTTGACCAAAAAAATATGAATTCATGCATTCATTGATGTGGGCCATCTGATTAAAAAAATACTTTAAACACGAGATGTGCATTCAAGATCCCTTATCTTGAACGAAGTATTAGTCACGCGCCTACTGCCTCTCGTCTTCTTCCTTAGGCGCTGCGGCAATTTAGTTTTTTTTTTAAAATAATCTTTCATGTCTGTTTCTTTCATGGATTCCTTTCAGGAGGCAGTTCATTAGGACAACGAAAGCCTTCAATCTCGAACAACGAAAGCCTTCAATCTCTGAGATAGTTAGCATCATGAATTTCCTCACTAAATATTCTATTGAAATTGGTTATACCATATAAACATAATTGCAAATATTTGTGCCATACAGAATAGAAGGGATGCATAATTTATATATTTTTATTATGATTTTTACCTATCTAGCATGTCCTATCCAATTGTGTGTATTTTTAGGAATCAGAGTGTGTAGTGGAAGCAAGGGGATTTAGGCAAATGTTGAGTATGGTTTCATAAAGTTAGATTTGCAAATGTTCCTAGATAGAGGGAGGATCATATCCTTTAAGTTATTTTCATTGAATTATGTGAGTGTATCATGTTGTAAGCCTTGATTGAATGGTCAGGCTTGAGTGATTGAGCCTTTTTATTAGGTGGTAGTCCAATTAATTTAGTCTTAGGCATGATGAAGTATTATTATAGCAATCGGTTTAGGATAATGAGTATGATCCTAAGAAGTAATGGGACAAGTGAAGGTAAAAAGAGTTTGTTTATTTTTTAATTTATGAAATAATTATTTATTTTATTAGAAGTTTTTTACCTATAAATACGGGTTTCTCATGAGATATGTTAGTGAGATTGTACTTATAAAAGATCATAAGACTTCATGAAATTTCTATTTCCATCAACATTTGATTGGAATAACATGTTTATCATTAAGTTTTGGAGGAATTTGTGTAATGCCTAAAGGAATAGATTGAGTTAAAGCATCTTTCCATCATCAGATATACGGGAAATTAGAGAAGACAACATAGATCTTATAAGACATATTGAGAGCTTCTGTTCTAGATTTAAGAGGGATGAGGGATAAGCATTTGTTACAGTGGAGCTTGTATATAATAGTAGTTATAAGGTCACCATTTAAATAGCATTTTTGAGCCTTTGTATGGGAGGATATTAAAGTACCCTATTTGATGAGATGATATGGAAAAGGAAGAGTTTTGGGGCTTGAGAAAGTTAAGGAAATGGTAAAGAAGCTTTAGATGAGACAAAGAAGGATCAATGATTTCCAAAGTAGATAGAGAGCTACGTGGATCAAAGGAGGTTACCTTCGATTTTTTTAGTGGGTGATCATATATTCCTAAAATTGTCACCTACTAAAGTGATTCATATGTTTAAAGTCATATGGAAGTTGAGTCCTTAATTTCTACACCCTTTTGAGATCTTATAGGGGTGTATACATCATTATTAGAGTCATTATCCAATATTTATGAAGTTTTTCATGCATCGTTGCTTAAAAGATTTGTACATGATCCATGTCACATTGTATATTACAATAGATTGGAGTTAGAAGAGGACTTGAGTAATGTAGAGTCACCAATGTGAATTTTTGAACCTAAGGAACAAGTGTTGAGGAGGAGAGATATCTCTTATGTTAAAGTGGTGCAAGAAAACCATTCAAAGAGGAGATAGAGGAGAAGATGAGAAGGAAGCACCCTTAACTATTTATTACTCTGAGTAAGTTGAGTTTTAAGAAGAAAAAAAAGCTTATTTTAAGATGACATGATGTGAGACCGTACACTTCATTTATTTTTGTTCATGTGTTTCTTGATTTTTATTATAATTTATTTTAATTATGAATTTATGGTTAAACTGTTGTGGTTAAGGGCTTATTTAGATTATAAGTTTGTATAATTAATAGGTTGGTGTAAGATGTAACTAAATTGAACTCAAATAGGAGAGTATAATAAAGAGGCATAATAGTCTAACATGTTGCTGAATTTAAATACTATTTGATGTTTTAAGCATAAATATAAATATAAATATTGAGTTTATTTGATTTGATTCAACAAGTTATGAAAAGTTAAATAGAATATCTATAATTCATAAGAGGCATCAAAAACTGATATCAAACTCAAATAGATGAATTTGGAAAAAGAAGCATATGGATTCATTTTATTATCAACATAAAATATCATTTAGTATTTTAATCATTATTTTTGGTAGAAATCATTGGATTGAGATTATTCAAAAGGTTATGAAAAATTAAAAGAATTTACTACAACTTTTAAAATTAATCAACTAGTCGAACCTCTACTATCAACTAGATGATAGTGGTTTGATTTTTCATAAATTACTATCCTATTAGTTACACCATATGATTTTTAGCTTTAAAAACACCTATATGATAATTTTTTGATGGTTTCTAAAGGGAAAGCGTCTAAAAAGACAAAAGAGAGAGGAAAGGCAGTATAAAGAGCTACTTTGATGGAGAATATAACAATTTCTCCCAATTTTTACACATTTCAAGAAGTGTCTAGGAAATTATTCATTTTAAAAAGAGAGTTTTAAGGTTCATTTCATAAAAAAGTTGATAGTATATAGCAATTATGGTTTTTAGGTTAATTTTTTATTACTTTTATATATGATGTACTTTATTAAGTGTTAATTAATTGTTTTTATGCTTAAATTAATTAAAATTGAGTTAAAATTGTATAAACCCCACGTAAGAATTATGGTGGATTCAGGATTTTGTTAAATTTAGGGATAAAAATAGCTAGAACACCATTTTTGGTTTACTTGCTCGAGCCTGGCCTTGATTTTGGTTGGACTCGATCAAGTTTAATTGCTTAAATGCCCATCAAATTATAAGTAGTTTTTAATTCTAATTACAATAAGAATTAAGTGATAAGAAAAGAAAGTTAGCTTATGTATTATACCAAAATCACTCCAAAACAATAACCATCTTCATTATAAATAAGCTATATGAGTTAATTTGACATTACAAAAGTAGTTAAACTAATCAACAAAAAATCTTATAGAAGCATGTTAAGAAACTTTCAAACACTTATGAATTCCAAAAGTTAAGAGAACCATCATATTATTATTAGAAACAAATAGCAAGCGATGACAGTGGCAAAGGTTGACAACAACTATGAAGGGCAATGGGCGATGAGTGAGGAAAGTAGCAGAAGAAGAAGGGAGACAAGCTATGAATTTCAAAATTGAATGAGAGAAAATTAGGACTAACAAAAAAATTTGTTTTTGAAAGTTTTATCACTCACTTAGCCAAATGACGTTGTTTTGTTTAAAGTCTAGAAATTTAACTTTTAAGATTGAGCCTAATTTAAAGTCTAGTCAAAACAAGTTTTCCTTGTTTCGATTCGAGAATAAACCATTTTTAATCCTAGTTAAAATTGATGAGTTTGAGGGACCTAAATATGTTTATTGAGCATTAATTGTCTGATTATTAATACCCCCTTCTATTCAAAATAAGTGTCGTTTTAGTGAAATGCACATTTATTAAGAAAGTTAATGAAATGTCTGATATACCTTTATTAGTACATGTTAAAGTGCCTTGAAAATATAATCTGTGTAATTAAGATGTGAGAGAAATTAAATAGTAATTTTGGAAGTAAAATCATAAATATGCATAAAAAGTCACAAACGACACTTATTTTGAATAATTAAAATCCCTCTCAAACAACACTTATTTTGAATAAGAGAGAGTAGATGATATTGATATTACGTTCGTCTAACGAATATGAGATTACATAAATGCATTACGATAGCTATTAATGACAATAGTGGTATTAAAATGTTGCGACATCATATTAAGTGTAAAATATAACAGAAATAATTACAACATCTTAATAGAAATTTTGTTGAGACTTAAAATTTAAAAAAAATAAAAAAAACGTAATTTTAGCTTTAACCAATAAAAATAATAGTGCAAAATGCAAAAAAACAAACAAATAGGTGTAAGTGCAATAAGTGAGCCTCCATATAAATTTATAACTCTCACCAGCCACATTGGAGATTGGTTGGGCAATTTCCCATTGGACCTTTTCTTCGGATCATGTGATCGTCATAATATCCTCATTTTGTCTAACCAGTATCGGAAAATATGAAGCCGATAAGCTCACGATAATGGACTTATTGATTGGTTCTTTTCTTCATGCACATGTAGCAACTTTCAATCCTTTTCAGAAACCCTTTCGTGCGGCTTTCCAACTAATTGTGTACACTATAACTGTCCACCCAATGCACGACCCGTCACATCCTTCTTCATTGCCCTGACGATGACGTGGCTTGCCATGCCACATGCTGGAAAAAATCTCAGTTCACTCTTAGCTTTGTTTTTATAACTTTATACTGCTCCCTCCGATTTATAATAAATGTCGTTTTAGAGAAATACACATTTATTAAGAAAGTTAATGAAATGTCTGATGTACTCTTATTAATTACATGTTAAAGTGCCTTGAAAATATAATATGTGTAATCTGTGTAATTAAGATGACAGAGAAATTAAAGATTAATTTTAGAAGTAAAATTATAAACATGCATACAAAGTCAAGAATGACACTTATTTTAAATAATTAAAATATATCTAAAACGACACTTATTATACATAAGAAGAATTACTATGCAAGGATGAGATGTTTCGTTTTTCGTTTTCTTTTTCTTTTTGATGGTCTTTTCAGCAATTACTTATTACCTAAGAAACTCATAAATAGCTGCCTCTACAGAGTCCGGTCAGTTCTTAGAATTTCAATGTCATTCCCCTCCGCGGCTCATGATTGAGCTGCATAATTGCATATTTAAAATT
>JANZXV010000004.1:23212471-23225995 GCA_027576455.1 Erythroxylum roigii
GATTAAGAAAATCAATTTCATAAGTGATCAAATTATGAAAAGCATTAAAAACAAATTGCAATAATCAAACCTTTAAGAAAAAACAGGCATAAAAATTAAACAGAGAAAATACCAATTAACCGAGATTACATCAAGGGTTCCGTTAAAATCCTAGAATGAAAAGATTAGTTACTCATAATGATAATAGCAATAATTAAAAATAATAATAATACAAGCATCATGATAATGAAATAAGTAGAAAGAAGAATTGAAGAACAATGTGTGTGTCCACTTGTAACACTGGTTTGTAACGTTGATGCTTGACCCAGTGGCGTTGAAGAAGCTTGCTTTCTTAGCCAATGAATGAAGTGTACGTTAGTGGAGAGTGAGTAAGGCTCTTCCTAGTTCTTTCGTTGGTCTCCCCCAAAAACTCAATGGTTCCTTCTTCTCCTACAACGATATTTGTTTGTTGGAATATGAAGATAGAATCTCCTGGAGATGTGCGTCAATGTCCAAAGCCAAGAAGATGAAGAGTTGGCGTTGGTGCCATTAGAAAGTGAGTAGAGATGATAAATGAGATGGTTGATGGGCCAACCTCCCAAAGTAGCGTTAATGACCAAAGGATATATATGTGTGTGACCCCACCAATGAAAATAACGTTGAAGAGCTTAAATGGTGGAGTCCCCTCTTTTGGAGTTTTTCAACGTTGATAGCAACCAATTGAATGAGTGAGAGCTCTCTCCAATCAGTGCATGCGTGAGTGACCTACTTGCTTTTTTTAAAAATGTCCCACGGCAATATGCTGGAAAGTTGGTTTATGAAAAATGAAGACCCCTGCGTGATTGGATGATGAGTCAATGTTGAGTAGCTAGTGGGTCCTCTTCAACGTGATGTTTCCTTGTAGTAATTCTCCTCTGATTCCTCATCTTGACACCGCCCTTCACTCCTTAGGCGTGATTTCCTTGTTGTTTTCGTTGATTCCACCCCGGTTGTCTTCATTCACGTTGCTGTCCAGTGTTTTATCTCCACTTGCTTTCTTCACCTACTGATGTTTGCCAATAAATTAAATATTCTTTCCATAAAATCCAGCTGTCAACGTCTCCATGGTCCTAGCTGCTCTTCACGTTATTCCCTTGTTTTAAGCTTCAACGTGTGTCTTCTTCCTTCATTCACGCAGTTGCGTCAATTTTTCAGACTCCTCTCTACTCTACTTTTGCGTGGTTTTCTCTAATTCTCCACTGAGCCACCTTTCTTGTTGCGTCTGTCCAATGCTACGTGATTTTTTTTGATTTTATTTAATTGCTTCTGGCTGATTCGTTGTTGGCTGCTTGTGCATTTTCTTCTCTTATTTCATTGCAGCGCCGCACCAACTAAGCCTGTGTATTTTTCTGAGCGCCGCAACTCTCTCCATATGCGCTAAACGCCTGCCCATGCACGCCTCCTCCGTGATTTTCGTTGATTTTGTAGCTTTTTTATTTATTTCTCCTTGTAGCGCCGCTCCCGTCCACTCTTTTCTCTTATTTTTGGTTTTCATTTTGTCCTTTCTCTGATTCATGCGTGATCCACTTTTCTTGTCCTCCTTTGTGTGATTTTGCTGTATCTCATGCTGATTCTTAATTTTATTAGCTGCTGCCACCTGCGTGAATTGTTGACCAGCTATATGTGCTTGCATGGTTGTTGTGCCCTTGCTTGATTTACTCTGTATCTGCTCCCACTTGATTTTCCTAAAGCTCTCCACTGTTGCTTCTCCACATGCACGTTGTCTCACTCTTTTTCATCTTAATGCCTTAAGCTCCTCCTATGCTTGATTAACCATCACTTTTTGACCAGTGGATGCCCTTTATTGTGTTTGTCCGTAGCTAATTTATTCCCTTCCTCCAGCTGTCCATTTCATTTCTTGCCTCCACTCTTTACATTTTCAGGTTCCACTGTCACATACAAGACCCTTAAGTCCACGTTCTAGCCCACTTGGTCTTGATTGACATGACAACTTGGGATAAAATTGAATTGCATGAGAGTCTTGCGTGACTGTTGCTTTCCTTTAACAAATAACGCCCAGCTTTGTATTAATTCCTTCAACAAACTTGACTTCTTGATTTAATTTGACGAACCCTCCTTTGTGTGTTGCCTCTTGCTCCAGCGTCTCTTCATTCCTCTGTGACAAATTTTTGGACATTTCCTTAAATTAATTTTGTTGCGGTCTTTTTCAATTAAAATCAAGTATATTTCCTACAAATTAAATAAGACTCATTAAAAATGCAGATTAAGAAAAACGAAATAATTTAGTAGGAAAAATATGTATAAGACCCAATATTTAATTCAGAAATTAAGGAAAAATGTCATTAATTTTAATGATAAAAATGCACCTAACAGTTACTCTCTAATAACTCTAACTAACTCTTTCCCATTTAGTTTCTAACCAACTAACTCTTCTAACTCTTTCTTCAATTAATACACTTCATTTAATTCTAACCTACCAAACATACCACATTAATTTTATTTCACCTAACCCTTAAATCTAACTTAAATTTCTAATCAAACAAATTCTAAAATTTTCAAACCAAAATTCAAACATAATAAATCAATTAAACAAATTCAAACATAAATAATCAAATAATCAACTTAAGCAAAAATAGGACAAGGCCTAACACTATCATCTGAGTGAGTTGCTTGATGAGCATGCTAGGTCTGAAAGTCTTAAGACCTCGAGGTTGCTCTTTCGCTCCAAGATGGCTGAGGGGACATCTCCAGTGCATTATGCGCTGAAGATGAATGGCTATATTCAGAGGTTGGCCTCCTTAAGTTTCCTGATAGATCATAAATTAAGTATAGATTTAATTCTGACTGGTTTGCTTGATAGTTATTCACAATTTGTGCTTAACTATAGGATGAACCAGATATCCACTATAATTCCTGAATTGATCAACTTGCTTAAAATAGTTGAGCCATCTGTCAGGAATGACAGTAAGGCTGTGATGCTAGTGGACTCTTCTGGTTCGAGTAGGAAGAACCAAAAGGAGGTGTGGTCAAGAAGAAAGCTAAAGAGACAGCCCCTAAAGGATTATGCTTCCATTATGACAAGGATGGCCATTGGAAGAGGAATTGTAAGGCCTATATGGAGTCACTGAAGTAGAAGAAGGCATCAGATGCCCCATCTACTTTAGGTTTGTTTGTTATTGATATTAATATTGTTTCTAATAATAACATATGGGTATTGGATACCAATTGTGGCTCACACATATGTACTGATATTCAGGACCTCAGGAACAATAAACAACTCAACAAGGGAGAGTCAGACCTGCGTATAGGCAATGGAGCAAGAGTTACTGCATTAGTCGTAGGAACTTATGTATTTACATTCCCTAGTGGGCTTGTAATAGAATTGGATGATTGTTTTTATCTACCTGTATTGACTAAGAATATTATTTCAGTTTCTAATCTTAATAAAGCTGGTTTCCATTTAAATTTTAGTGACAATGGTTATTTTATTAGTTTGAATGGAATGCTTTATGCTATTGGTACATTATGCAATGGAATATACATATTAGATATGCCCAATCTAGTTTTAAATTTTAATGACAATAAAAGACAAAAATGAGATAATGTGAAATCATCATACTTATGGCATTGTCTCCTTGGCCATACAACTGAGAGACGTATGACTAAAATACACAAATGTGGTAGTTTAGGATCATTTGATTATGAATCATATGACACATATGAATTTTGCTTATTAGGCAAGATGACAAAGTTACTCTTTAAAGGAAAGGGTGAGCAAACTACTGGGCTATTGGACTTAATGCATTCAGATGTATGTGGTCCAATGTCCATACATGTCAAAGGTGGTTTCATATACTTCATTACCTTTTTTGATGATTATTCATGATATGGGTATGTATATCTTATGAAATACAAATCTGAGGTCTTTGAAAAGTTTAAAGAATTCAAAAATGAAGTAGAGAAACAGCTAGGCAGAAGTATTAAAACACTTTGATCAGATCGAGGTGGTGAATACTCAAGCCAATAGTTTCTAAATTATCTCAAAGATAATGGGATAGTATCCCATTGGACTCCACCAGAAAGGAGAAACCAAACCTTGTTGGACATGGTGAGGTCAATGATGGGCTTAGCAGATCTGTCAAAATCCTTTTAGGGATATGCATTTGAGACTGTTGTTTATATGTTAAACAGCGTCCTTTCAAAGTCAGTTGATGTTACACCATATGAGATGTGGACTAACAAGAAACCTCTCATATGAAAGTTTGGGATTGTCCGACTTATATGAAGTGGATTCAATTAGATAAACTAGAAGTTTAATTTGACAAGTGTCTGATTGAAGCATATCCTAAAGAAACAATATGATATCAGTTCTACAATGTTTTGGAACAAAAGGTGTTTGTTTCAAAACAAGTTGTCTTTTTAGAGAAAGAGTTTCTTCTAAAAGCAGACAGTGGGATCAAAACTAAACTTATGGAAGTTTGAGATGCTCAAACAGACGCAGATTAACTGCCTGAACCTGAGACTATTATTTATAATGATGAAACAATAGTTCAACCTTCTGACACATAAGAAGTTCATAGGTCAAGTAGGATATGTCATATTCCAGAGACATGGATTTCTCATAAGTGAACATAATGACGTATTGCTCATAGAAGATGATGAGCCTACTACCTATGAAGAAGTTCTGAAGAGTTCAAAATCTAATAAATGGCTTTAAGCCGTAAAATACTAAATGGATTCCATGTATGAAACCAAGTATGGACTTTGGTTGACCCACCCGAAGGGATAAAAACTATAAGGTGCAAATGGGTTTTCAACAAGAAATTTGACATGGAGGGCAATGTAGTTACCTATAAAGCTAGGCTTGTAGCTAAAGGTTATCGTCAAAGACAAGGAGTTGATTATGATAAAACATTTAGCCCAATAGCCATGCTTAAATCCATTAGGATACTCGTGTCCATTGCTGCTCATTATGATTATGAGATATGGCAAATGGATGTAAAAATAGTTTTCCTTAATGAAAACCTAACTGAGGATGTGTACATGACATAACCCGATGGTTTCATATCCAAAGATGGCCAAAAGGTATGCAAGCTTCAAAAATCCATTTATGGATTGAAGCAAACATCTAGGGGTTGGAATATCCGATTTGATGAGACAATCAAAGAGTTTAGTTTCTCACAAAATCCGAATGAACCTTATGTGTATAAGGTTAGTGGGAGTGCAATTGTATTCCTTGTGTTGTATGTAGATGACATACTACTAATAAGAAAAAATGTCTCACATTTACAATTAGTCAATATTTAGTTATCCAAAAATTTCTCAATGAATGACTTTGGTGAAGCAACTTAAATTTTGGGGATAAGACTCTATAGAGATAGATCTAAAAAGTTGCTTGGTCTTTCTCAGTCTGTATATATAGACAAGATGCTAAAGAGGTTTAGCATAGAGTAGTCCAAGAGTGGTTATCTTCCCGTGACGCATGGGATTACACTCTCGAAATCTATGCGTCCAAAGACAAAAGATGAGAGGACTTGCATAAACTTGATCCCTTATACTTTAGCTATAGGATCAATCATTTATGCTATGTTATGTATGAGACCTGATGTATCATATGATATAAGTGTTACGAGCAGATACTAGTCGGATGCTAATGATGGTCATGAGGTGGCCGTCAAGAATATCCTTAAGTACTTGAGAAGAACTAAGGATGTATTCTTAGTATATGGAGAAGGAGATCTTATTGTGAGCTGGTATATAGATGCCAATTTCCAATCTGACAAGGATGACTCAGATCCCAGTCAGGATATATTTTTACACTAAATGGTGGAGTAGTCAGTTGGAAGAATTACAAAGAAGAGACAACTGTAGATTCAACAATTAAAGCAGAGTACATTGCCGCTTCAGAAGCAACAAAGGAAGCAAATTGGATCAAGAAGTTCATCATGAAACTTGGAGTGGTTCCTAGCATTATTGATCTAGTACAGTTGTATTGTGACAACAATGGTGCCATAGCACAAGTAAAGGAACCAAAGTCTCTTCAGAAATCCAAACATGCACTTAGGCGATATCATTTCATTAGAGAAATAGAGAGAGTGTCCACTGATCATAATATTACTAATCCTTTGACTAATTCGATTCCCAAAAAGAGATATGATTCTCATGTACTTGCCTATGGTATTAGATATAAAGGCAATTAGCTTTAGTGCACATAGTAGGTTGTCAGAGAAGTGCTCTAAAGGCAATTGCCTTTAGCACTTATTGTACAAATCTTTATGATTAATAAAAAGGCATTTTGGTTAATTTGATGTTCATGTTCTTTATGAATTGATAGTGATCTTAAGTTGAATTAATGAAGTCCTTGATACATTACATAGCATGAAGGAAATCATGATGATATCAATATAATGAGATACCTATCATGTGTAATTATGTTAGTGTCTAAATTATCCCTAGTCATAGGATTAATAAGATGGGACATTATTAATCTGGATAGACTACCACATGTTATACACCTTGATTAAATCAAGCAGTAGATCTTATAAGCTGTAAGCATGAGTTGTTTAGAGTTAACATGTGGATGCTTATTAAGAGTAGTAAATACATTGGATGACCTGCCATTAGACAATCATATGGATAATCTATTCTAGTGTCAATGATAGTCTCATCAAAGCAATGGTGCAAATATGCTTAGACTTGAGGTGCTCAAAGATATCTTGTATACTGATCCTGTCCGTTGACACCATTCCTTGTTGCCTCTCATAGGTTGCTCATAGGGTGCTGATTGGGTATAACTTAAGGTATTCGAAGGTAATTGAGTAGCCAATAAATGATTCACCATTCATAAAAAGAGATGATACCCATGACCTCCTATCAGGGTTATTACTCGGGAATCTCTGGACAAAGTGGAAATGTCATGAAGATAGTCTTCAATAACATATCCAATTGAGTAATGAGCCTTGGGGACAAGAACTAACATCACTTGGGACAAATTGCACGGGAACATTGTCTATGGAAGAGTTCGTAGCCAAAATAATTACTTTTCGGTCAATTGGGGGTTATGATGTGTTGTTAGATACCGCTTATGACTTGCTTGAATTAGGTGTTAATTCAAATGGCCAACATAACCAGGAACCTAATGGGTCATACGCATTGGAGATGCGAAAAATGAGTAAAATGGTTTTAGATGGGGATCCAAGATATGAGAGATGTATGACTAAGCTACAAAAGTGTGGTAGTTTCGATTCATTTGATTGTGAATTATATGACACATATGAATCTTGTTTATTTGGTAAAATGACAAAACTACCATTTAATAAGCAAGATGACATATTTACTTTTAAAGAAGGGGTGAATGTTTTCATGCTAAATTAAGTGGGATTAAAAGCCACTTAATTCCCACTAACTCTCCATTGATGTTAGAGGTTAGAGGGAGGCCAAAGGGTTTCAAAGCATTTTTGTGCAAAAGTTGCACGAAAAAAGTGTCTTTTTGTGAATTATTCACTATCTTATAAAATACTCTATCAAAGAACACACCATAAAGCTAACAATTTGTGTCTATTCTAGCCATTCTTCCTAAGAGGTTTCAGGCTTCACTCTTAGTATGGATATCATTAGAGACGTCCTCCTTTGGTCGTTGTGGTTTACAACAACCCGAAGAGGTGAAGACAACAAAGAATAAAGGAGATTGTAAGGTACACTTTAAGTTAATGTTTTGTTTTACTGCATCTAATGGCACATGTCTAATTCTGTATTTTCTAGGTTTTGTTTTATTTTCGCTGCGTTTTCTGATAGTTGATGCGTATGATGCATGATCAAAACTCGACAATTACTGATAAGTACAAAATATTACATTTTTTATACTCCTAAACTTAGTCCATTTAGTTATTTTATCACACATTTAGGCATGATTATTAATATTTTACAATTTAAGGCCTAAATTTTCCTATAAAAATTAGCTTAAGTTGAAATGTTTTTATTGTAGGTTAATGGACTGATGCAATTAGAGAAGGCATCAAAACAACAATATAGGCAGCAGTGGGAAGCAAAGCAAAACGTTAGCAGATGAATAATGAAGCAAAAACGCACCACTAAAAGAAACGTAAGACAACAGAAATAAAAGGCAACTCTAATAGAAGAAAAATGATCTAGCATATGAGAAAAGCTTCAAAACGACAATGCAAAGAGTGGAGCAATTAAGCAGAAAATGCAGGAGTAAAAGATAGCCAGCAGTCCAGCAAAATGAGGTAAAACAGCAGAAGCAGTCCAAACCAGAAAAAAGAAACGCATAGTAGAACCAAAAGAGCAAAAATGTACAACAAGGCAAAAGAGGAAAATGACAGCATCAGATGATTAAAATGTCAGCAACCCATAAAACACAAATATTCCATACCAATAATAAACAACAATCCAAACTCAACACAGAAATGGCAATGCAAAGTAGGAGCATAAATATAAACGTACAGCAGAGGAAAACAACAAAAAAAATAATCAGTTGGGAAACAAATGAAGCGAAGCGTAAATAGTAGAAACACAAGGGTCAGTAGATGAAGAGGAAAAGAAACTCACAACATTTGAGAGGAGAAATAAAAATGCAGCAGCTGATAAATGAAGTGAAACATAAAAATCCCAGGAAGAGACCCGACGTTCTTTCTTTAAAATGGAAGAGTTAAGAGGAAGCTTATTAAAGATGCATAAAAGTGTGACTTTTAGGGTGTCTTAGTAGCCAACAAAAAAAAGGGTAGTAGTGAAATAGGAGATCGAGCATATCATTTCCAATTGAGAGTAAAATACAACTTGAGAGTTATCGGTGAAGAAGGCTAGTGCAAGGAGGTGTTCGGGTGGTACGAGAGATACAAAACCATCGAAATTGAGCTGGGTTAAGACCTTTGTAAGAGGATTTCATGTTTTGAGCTATCGGGTCAAAGCGATCATCGAATGAGTCTCTCTCACTCTTACTCTCTTTAAATCTAGTTCTTTAAATTTTAATTTTCTTAAAAGCTTTTAGAATTTCAATTTTGTTCTTTGTTTAGATAATTTGAGACAATTATTTTCAATTTAATTCTAACATTTCGAGTATTTCAGTATTTGTGTGATGTTTGAGCCAATTTATTTATGATTCATATTCCTATAAAATTGAGAGATGTCTTAATATATTTGAATGTAAATTGATTTCTATCGCTTTCTCTTTAGTTCGTAATTGCTATTGATTTTAGCGAGTCGAGTAGCAACTATTAAATCTTTAGACAGTCAAAGGGCTGATATTTAATTAGAGTGTTGTATGATCTAAGAATTTCGCTAGTTGGTTGGTTGAAATTCTTGGGGCTAGTGATATCTTCTTGGAAAGAATTGCATTAATCAATTTAGAGTTAGGTTGGTTCAGTTCTAAATTAGTAAAGGGAGATAGGGAGAATTCAGCTGGTGAGCATCTCTATAGTTAGCCTACTTTATAGCCTAGGATATCGGTAATAAAAATGTGAACTTAGATGACTAAATATATAGGATTAATGTATGCTTGATCACTTATTAATATGCATGTTTAGATTTTGTTTATATTATATTTGAAGTGTTAAAAGTTTCTATTCTAATTAATTAGTTCTAGTTTCCGATTGAACCCCCTTCTCATCTTTATGTGAGTGTGGTAAGGTTTTTGGTCTACTACGCTTTTCCTATTATTAGATGAGGCCACAAGTTGAAGGATTTCAACAACTAAGCTTTGTAAAATTAATTGGAGAACATCTTGATTGAAATCAGTAATTGATTCTGGAATTTTGGAGGATCTGTAGTAAAATGATTAACGAGAAAACTTTCGGCCCCTATCTATTCCATTTCTGCTGTGTTTAAAGGTTTACATGTGATTTTTCCACATCTCAATATATATTTGCTGATTTTATAACTTTCAAGGGTTAAAAGTTGAAGGCCTAAAACATCATTCAAAAGAAGAAATACTAAAACTACTTAATCTAATTTATTACACAGATGGTTGTCTAACACATATATTTTGTGTAAATTGCTTGATAATGATTAATCTATGCCATGGAACTAGTCTCCTATACTTGGTTTATATTTGGATATGTTTAGAGAGTTATTTAAATGCTATAATGCAATTAGAAAACCTGCTGAAATAAATTTCCTAAAGCTGGAATTTTTAGAAATATGCAACTTCAATATGAAAGTGTTATTCTTAGACTGTTTATGCAATAAGATTTGAGAGCTTACTGTTTACTGCTATTTTCTTGATTTCTTAGCATGATTTTGACATACTTTTAAATTTAATATGCCTGGAAATTCTAGTGAAAGATGAGATTCATGAGATTAAATGAACTTGAAAAAAGCGAACTTGAATGCCTGAAGAAGCCGAATTTGTGTTGTTTGCTCTTTGTTTTTGAGCCGCACATTTTGTTATGATTTTTTGAAGTTTTAACATAATTTTATCTTGATTCAAGTGCCAAAAACATGATAAATGATAGCTTACGTGTTGGGATATTAAAGGGATTTTAAGTATAATACAATCTTTAAAGTTTTAAAAAACTAATGAATTACATGCTGTTTCAGTGTATAATTTCGAAATCTGATTTGAGGGGTTTTAAGATCATAATTTTCTGATTTAAGGGGCTGAAATTTGGTAAGTAACATGGGTATAAGTTGTGCATAAGTTTGAGCTAAATTAAACATCAAATTATAGGCGTTTCACCTTGTTTTGTGGGCTAAATTTTTCTAAACAAATTTTACTTTTTTTGGCATTATAATTACATACATTTACTTGATTAATACTCCCATTTGCATTCGAAATGAAATTTTAATAAACAACACTCTCATTGTAGGATCAACTCTTATTTCACGCTATACTAAATTTGTTAATTAATTAATGGTATAAATAAGATATTAATTCGTATATATGCTTGACGACGCATATCAATTACCACCCAAGGTCTTCGAGGAGCTCACCATTCATATGGGTGTAGTACCTTTTGAAGACGTTGTCGTTTTGTGAGAGTTTGTATCCTTAATATTTTTTAGACAATAGACATATTATGTTGTTATTTTATAGTTAATACTGCAGTAATAAAGTCTATGATTTATCTCCACTCTTAATTTTGTTTTGTTTGTTCTTGTAAGGAATATAGTTTTAAAGGAGGACCAGCTAGAAATAGTCACATTAAGATCACATTGCATGAAATTTCTATGCTACACATTCATTATTAATCTATGTATTTCGTATATACTAATATATGTGAATTCGATGGGTTACTCAATGTAACCAAAATCGCATTGATCCCTTGTTGGTATATATGATGGACGAGATTGTTTTAAATGTCTTTAGTCTTTAATGATGATAAAATACTTGCCCGCATAAAGATTTTGGCATAATATACAATTATGAAGTTTTCGTATACATATAATCTAAGTGGGAGATTATTGGAATACATTCCAATTAATATGTGGGCATGTATGTATATTATAATATTGTATATTATGGGCTATCATTAAGGTTTAGCCCAATTAAGTAAATTTATTAAATTTTAGGCTTAAATCATTTATTAGGGTATGAGCCATTTTTATATACATAGAGACAGATAATAATTTCTGACTGAACTAGAAATTGTAAATCCATTAAGTTTAGGCTTTTACCTCTACTAAATATGGTTATGATCCCCAAATTAAATGTCTTATTATTAGGTTTCTCTTAGTATTCTAATCACAAAATAGAAACCAACATAACAATTTGGAAGATCGTAATCTGAATTTTCAATTCAACGATTTATGAGAGGTTTAATACAAGAAACCTAACTCTTGTGAGTTGTTAGCGTGGGGCATCTTGTAATATGAAAATGAAAATTGTACTTGTTAATTTTACGGTTTTTTCTTTTTCAATAACAAACCTTTCCTAACTGTTGTTCAATTGAGATGCATACGAAAAGCAAACTGATAAAAGAAGACATAATGCTAATTTGTATCTTGACCTTGGAAAATTGAATTCCACGGAAGCCTCTGGTTCATAGCAAAATTCAAGCTAATATGCTTTTATGTTAAGAAGATAATCCTCCACATGGTCGTATAGAATCAGAATTTTCCCCCCTGGACTCTTTGATACCACGTAAATGTGCCATCCATTTATCAGGGAGCAGATATTTATCGAGACTCGCCATTTCTATTAATACAAACTCTTATATGAAAGAATAACGTTCACTCACATAAGCTAGACACTATTTGCTCAACTTATAGACCACGATTTATACCACACTTTTCCCTGAGCTGCAGTTTCGCCAATTCAAGGTCCAAATTTCAAAATGATCAATTGTTTAAATGGAAAGATAAGCATAATTTTATATAGATCATAGGATCTAGAAATCATGGAACTCACAAACATTTATTAACATTCAAAATTCTCATATAAAGATAAAGCTTTCAATATTAACATTTCTCCATTGCTCAGTAATGCAAAAACGATTCATAATAAGTTCCTTACCTAATTTGTCCGTCTTTCAACTTTCTATCTCGTTTTCGTACGTAATGGTATTTTGCAAGAAAACAAAATTTATTATACAGAGACAAAATTGTAATGTGCTTAAAAAACTAACAACCATTAGTCAGTTTTAAAACTCCACGTCATAATGGGCCAAAAGCCAGAAAGTCTGTTTATTAAATTATTATTTATTAACTCCCCTAACTACGTTTTTAATACATGGGGCACTTAAAAGGATTTATTTTTAACATTCCTCCACTTGACTCATGTGACTTTACGCAGTCTATTGGATCAATAATTTTAACAATCATAATGTATAATAGTCATTATTCATATACACCGATGTCATCAGTAATCATAATCAAGTATAAGACTAATAAAGGTCGTAGTGGTCATACATTATTAATTCAACTTACTCCCTTCTATATACTACTATATTAGCCCTTTTGCTTAATCATGATTATAAATGGGAAGAACATAATGACATTTACTATTCAGTTATGTTTTCAACAACAAACATTGCAATCAAATACATAAAGAAGAAAACAAAAATTGATAAATAATACATTCATTAATGCACAAAGAGCGTCAAATATATATTAAGAGCCAATACATTAGTAATGTCTAATAATTATTAGCACATATAATGTAACATTCCACTCCCGACGGGAAGGGTAAAATAGTAATTTGGTTAGGGGTTGAGAGTGATTAAGACTGATTTGGCATTGTTAGGCATACTGGTATTGTTGAACAGGGGCATTTTACACATGAAAAAAAAAAACTGTACATGCATTCATGACATTCCCGGTATTTGTGCCTAAATGGAATTTTGTTGTAGATAACGTGGTAATTGTGTTTGAAAAATTTATTGGAGTGAGTTTTTGTGTGTTTTATATTTTAAGGGACTTTTAGAAAAAAAAATTTGGAATTTTTCGGAGAAAATTCCCGGATCGAAAAACTCGTCAAGTGGCGAACCGGTTAATTTTTTGTAGTGAAAATTGATGTCCAATGGCACTACAATATTGGGTATATTATTTTGGATTTAAAATTTGGGCCATTGGAATTGAATGGGTCAAAGA
>JANZXV010000004.1:23261409-23282285 GCA_027576455.1 Erythroxylum roigii
ATTAACTTCCAAATATCAGTGTAAACATTCAGCACAACTTACTACCGATTCCTCATTTAATCTCACTTACTACATCAAATTTTCAAAGAAAAGTTCGGGGTCCAACAGATAGTCTCTCTCCTACTACTAAATTAGTAACTGTAAGATTGTTTCTTGCTATTGCATCTGCTAATTCTTGGTCGCTACATCAGATTGACATTAACAATGCCTTTCTTCATGGTTTTTTAATGAGGAATTATACATGTTACCTCCCGAAGGCTACACTAAAGCTAAATTTGGTGATGTTTGTAAACTAGTAAAGTCCATTTATAGACTCAAGTAAGCTTCTAGACAACAAAACCCTGAATTTTCTACTAAGTTGCAACAATTTGGTTCATACAATCTAAACATGATCATTTTTTTGTTATGAATTCCAATTCCAATTTTTTAGCACTTATTGTCTATGATGTTGTGCTCATAACAGGATCGGATGAGAACCAAATTCAATATGTCAAGCATTTTTTACATGATGCATTTACTATGAAAGATCTTGGCCCTGCAAAGTATTTTCTTTTTCTAGAAATAGTCAGTTCAACTGTTGGAATTCACATCAATCGATGTAAATATATTCAAGATATTTTGAAGGATACAGGTCTACAAGGAGCTAAACCAACTGCTTCTCCTCTTCCTACCAACACTAGACTTCAATTTTTTGATGATTCACCTATTCCAGACGCAGCCAATACAGAAGACTAATCGGATGACTACTCTATCTTAATCTTTCTAGACCTGACATCCCATTTGTTGTTCAACAATTTAAGTTAATTCATGAATTCTCCTCAAACTCGTCACCAGGTGGCTGCTCTTCATGTCTTATGGTACCTCAAACAGTCTCCAGCTAAAGGATTATTTTTCTCTTATACTCCTACCCTATAATTGGAAGGATATTATGATACTGATTGGGCTACATTCGTTTCTACTCGTAAATCAGTCACAGGTTATTGTATTTTCCTTGGATCTTCATTCATTTCTAGGAAAACCAAGAAACAATCTACAATCTTCAGATCTTTAGCAAAAGCATAATATAGAAGCAAGGCCACTACTATTTGTGAATGACAATGGGTCACGTACATACTTCAAGACTTTCAACTACCACCTCCCATCAATTCCTTTGTTTTGTGACAAGCAAGCCGTTTTACATATACCTGTTAATCCTGTTTTTCATGTAAGAACCAAACACCTCGACATTGATTGTCGTCTTATTTGTGATAAGCTCAGGGAGGGTTTTATTCGAACTACCCATGTTTCCTCTAAATTTCAACTCACAAACTCTTTTATTTCACTTTCCAAGTTGGGATTGATTGATCTCCACCAATCTCCAACTTGAGGGGGGGATGTAAATATACAATATACATATAACTTATATTTTGTTAAAGTTGTTATGTATAGTTAGCACAGAGGAAGTTAGTTAGTTAAACAATTAGGTGAACAATTATTTTTTGTTAATAGCATTTGTACATATAAAGAGGTAAAAGGATGAATGCAAAAATATCTGATACATTCATTACTTCATATCAGCCTTTGTTTGCTTCTACTCAATAAGTCTTTAATACTGTTCAAGCACCTCATCGCAACAATTAGATCATCGGCCTTCACCATCTATTAAACTTATAATATTTCGGTACTTAAGTGAATATATTTGATATTTTACTACTCTTACATTTTTTACGAATTCTTTATTTATAGTTATTTTCAAGATACATATTGTTGTATATTATAATTTTTATATTATATTACCAAACAAGATAATTGTTACATTTTATTATCAATCAAGATTATATTTTAGAGAAATTAAATGTAGGAAAAAAAACAATAGATTATCAACAGAAAATTTGGGTGGGAAGTGAGAAGTAATAGCTAAAATTACCATAGGTAAATTTGCTGACAAAATCACAATATTCCGAAAGCAAATTACTAACGGAATTACAATATCCATAAGTAAATTTAGCAACGGAAATAATTCCGTCAGTAAATTTAACAACGAAATTTTTTAATTTCGTTGTTAAATTTACTAATGGAATTACAATATTCGTGGGTAATTTTAGCAATGGATAATGTAATGTTAGATTTACCGATGAAATATTGTAATTTCGTCGGTAATTTACCTATGAAATTTTAATTTCGTTGGTAATTGTAGCTACGAAAAATGTAATTCTATCAGTAAATTTACCTATGAAAATTGTTATTTTGTCGGCAAATTTAGTAACGGATTTACAATATCCGTCACTAAATTTTACCTATGACCATTTATCCTACAATCCTTTCCGTTGGTAATTTCTTCACCAAATTTATTTATTGACAGAAAATCAATATTTTTCATTTGTAATTTCCGTCGCTAAAATTAATTTTTCTTATAGAGATAGTTTTTTTTTCACATTTAAGGGTTTTCACTTAAAAATTTTGATAGCCTCTTATACTATTTTTGCAATTTATTCTTGTAGATTTTAAATCAAAGAGAAATAGTAACTTCTACTTATCTACCCATCTTTTTCCGACAACTCTCAACCTCCAACATTCAATGTTTGTTAGGACAATATAAGAATATGAACCCTTAACAGACCTTTTTCACCACAAATAGTATATTTTCAAATAAACTTTCTCTGTGTTCTTACCTTACTTACGGGAAGCCACCTATCCTCTTCAACGCGACACAACGCAACCCAAAAAAAATTCTCTTCAATCCCACCTCTTTCTTTGTGTTCTTACCTTACTCACGGGAAGCCACCTATCGTCTTCAACGCGACACAACGCATGCCAAAAAAATTCTCTTCAATCCCTCCTCGATTCGGTAGGCGTAAGTGACTGGAGCATGAGCTTTTGATCTTTTGGACCCTATAATTCTATAGAATTGGATCTCTGATGAATAGACCTCTTGTTGGTCCATAAAATTTTAAAGTTCAGTAAGGGCCTGCAAGTTAAGCTTAATTATGCTTAACCTAAAAAATGGGTTGCTTTTATCCAACTCCAATGTTTCATTGAGTTTGGCCTAATGAAGAATCTCTTATGGGAAGAACTCCAATATACAAGATTATAGTGCTTGGCACTTAGCAAATTACATCTTAGATGTATCCGAGATGTATTCTTGTTCAAAAACGTAAATGCTTATATTTGCTTACATAGTTGAAATTCTCTTTTAATACAAAGTCTGTTTGGATCTTGGAATTAAACAAAACTAGCTTTATATTTTTGAAAAATGAAATTACGTTACACCTAGTAAACATCCCTTAAGTTACATTTCGCTTGTGTTGTAATTATTTGATTCTTATTATTTTGTTACTTCGATATATTATTTCAAATTTATCTTTTAAAAAACCCGTTTCCATGTTAAAATAGTTTTAAACTTTCTAAAAAATTAAAATAAGATAAAAGAGGGACAATGCATTAATACTATGAGAAAAATTATTATAAAAAAAACTTGAAATTTTAGAAAAGAAGAAGGCCCTGCTTTATTTGGTGGGATTAGATGATATATAAAAACAAAGGTACATTTGCCCACTAACAAGATACTGCTTCTTTAATTAGTACCAGAAGATCAAATCAAAACGCCTCTTAGCTTTCTTTAAGTGTAATGATTAAGCTTTTATAAGGGTGACAACTCACCCCCAATGTTCATGATAAGCCAAGTTTAAATGTATAAATACAACTAAACCACAAAGGCAGGACACTTGCCTGCCTGGCTGCCCTCCATCGTCTCCTGTCCTGTCCAGTGTTTTCCGGCCAGCAATCAATTCCCTCTTTGACCACAGTTAGTACTGCTACTTGTCCAACTCCCTCTTATGTGAGTGCCTAATTTAGATGATAACTTCTTTTCACGTCTGACACAAGCTGATAAATGTACTTGGCTCATCTCTGTCCCATCATCTATTCAATTTCTCTTGAAAAGTCCAATTATCACTTGCATGGAATCCAAAGCATCATAATCTTTGATATTTTGGTCCCACGAATGTGTCAAATTTTCGTATAATGGGATAGTGATTAATGACGGCCATTGATCTGCGGCTACTTGAATTAATTGTACGTACTATTCTCCCACCCCTAAATCGTAGACACTCGTTTTTTCCTTTCTTGTATTTTTTGTACGTTGGAAAGTAGAAATACCTATTTTAAGCATGCATAACAGCGTACCTAGAAGTGGCGTCCGATGTACACATATTTGCTTATGTTAGATATTCAAAAACTCAGATACTTTCCATATCTAATTTCCAAAAAATAATAATAACTATCCATATTTACAAAAATTTTACCAGAAAGAGATGTTCCTTTTATATGGTAATTTCAGTAATGTTTCAAATATTTTGATCAAAAATATATATTTCCCGTTATATATGTCTGTTTCTATGAAATGATCAAATCATTTCTTTAATTATCGTCTATAAAAAAAACATTGTTAAGATTTTTTTGAAGCAAATAAAGAGTGAGACATAATCAAATTTCACTTTGTTTAGTCCAAGTCATGTCAAAACCCACTCAACACACACATATTACCTTGAAAATGGGTTAGATATTTCTTGTCAAAAGATTATAGTAAGAGATTTTATTCTACCTAATCTGATTTTAAGTATATATTTTGTACTTTGTTATTGTTGGTTTATATCTTATAGTCAATCTATTAGTTGTAGCTGAGTGAAAATTATTTAAAGACATTATTTATCTTATATATATTTAGATGTATATGATAGAGTACATGAGATAATTATACACTTCAAATAAAATTATGATGAGATTCATATTACATTTATATATTATCTCTAAATTGTTCCTACTCATTGTTCTATTAAGACAGGACATCAATCAAACGTAAAAAACACTATCACACATTAATATTTTTTCTCCTAATGAAAGTATTTAATCTCATACACTAAAGTATAGAATACTCAAACAAATGTATAGGTGCTTGTTGAAGAATAAGTTTACTAAATTGACCCAATATGAGAAATTCATTTGACACATTACTTATATGTCTATAGAAATTCTCATTTAAATGATTATATAAGTGAACCTTTGACTTAAGGCTTCCAAAGTTATCTTTTATAGGGATTACTATGTTTTGATACTATTTATGACCTATTCTAATTAATGTAGTTTAGTCAGTAGTCATTGGATCTAGAATGAACTATATGGAGATAATTGAGTGATCAAGATATGATTCATCACCCTAGAGAAATTAAGGAGAATATTTTATTGTTTTAAGGAGAATATTTTATTGTTCTCAATTAGTATTGATTCATGAAATCTTGACCAAGATAGAAAAAAGTTTTGTACATAGTTTACAAATGTCATTAATTGAATTAATAGGTAATGACAGAGAACTAATATGATGGGACTCAAAATAGAGTAGATATTAATTTCATACTCTACGTCTAACAAAAAATAGTATGATAAAATAATCGAATTATATAGAAAAATTATGCACAAAAAGGTTAGTCAAAACTACTTTGACATTCTTAAATATTTAGATGGTCATGATGCGTTGTTAGACGCTAATCTTGATCTATAGATATAAATTGTTTAATTAGAGAACTAAAGATCAATTAAACAATTTTAATTTATATAATCCAAAATATGATTTACGGTAATAATTTGTTTCCATTGCTAACATGTTTGGGAACCTAATGGGTCTCACAAAAAGAATAGGTTAAAGAGAGCAAACATATTTTAATCAAGTTAGATTTGATTGTAAAGTTTGAGAAACTTTATGATCAAATATGAGATATTTAATAAATAAGGATCAATATGAGATATTGGATCTTATTTAGGGATAATTGGTATTTAAGTAGCATTATTTGCAATAATTAAAATTAAAATTAAATTTCAATTAAATTACTAAAATGTTCAAAACTTATTATATATAGGCTTAAGCTCTAATGGGGCTATCACTTCTTGCTTAACCTTCTCTGCAAGAGTTATAGATTTTTCTCAACTTGTTCTATAGATACCATTAAAGGTCAGACACTTGTACAGCTACAGTGGTTGAGATAGACCGATTTCAAAAATGATTCGAGAGATACTACATGACTATGATCAAGCTTTGGAATAAGGTACAAATTATAATTCATATTTTATTATGATTTATATATTAATAATTTTATAGAATTAAAGTGATCTTAGATTTTAGGAAATCAAAATACCAAAAAATGTCGTAATTATTCCGTTGCGAACAGGATCGAATCCTATCCTGATTTCCCAACATTGGTATCAAAGTAATTTTTAATTCTATGATTTAATTAAATCATTTTATTATTATTGATATTAAATTTTGGAATTGAAATTGCAATAGTTGTAAACCTAAAATTAGATTTAGATGAAATATGAAAATTAACAATATGAAGAGTTCATATTGATTCTATAGATTTTGAATTTTAAAAGTTCATTAAATCAATGTGAATATGTTCATAAAATCTGAAAATTTCAATAAGCTTTGAACCCATAAAATTAGAAACTTAGAAGTTCTGAGAACTCAATCTAACAATGCCAAATTTGGAATTGTTATATGCTTATGGTTAAGTATTAAGTTTTGATGGGCTGGTAGACGAATATGAACTGGTTGTATGGTTGTTTTTTGTTGTGTTGCAAATAACTATCACAAAGGCAACGTGTAATTAAACCATGCGGTGACTCGAATAAGCTTGGTGAAGAAGCCTCTGTTAGTGAATATATAAAACCAATTAAGTTGGTCTCACACAACAGCTTAAGCTATTGTCGTGAAATGGTCACTTAACATGATATCAGAGCCTTTATGACCAAGTGGTCGTGAGTTCAAATCCTACCATCCACCTATTATTCAGCACAAGGTAGAGTGAGCCTGTGTAAGTTTTAAGCCTAAAGGGCTTTCACTTGAGGGGGTGTGTTAAAACCAATTAAATTGGTCTCACACAACAGCTTAAGCTATTATGGTGAATGGTCACTTAACAGCCTCAAGGTGGAGGTGCAGTTCGTATCTTATAAAAGACATGGACAACTAGATTTTATGGTAGCTACAAGACGAAATAGGTGGCAGCATGGGCTACTGGGCTTGAAGGATTTATTATCTCCGATGTCAAGCTACAAAGAGGCGGCAACACTTGCAGCAAGCAGCAACCAGTGGCATGAGGAAGCGTGGTTAGACTAAAAAGAGAAAAGGCAAGCGATGCCGAGATCACAAACGTATTATAGATGAATAGTAGATCACAAACGTATTATAGATGAATAGTAAGTTTCTTGATTTATTAGAAAAGGTATTTTTCTTAGTTAAATTTTGAAATTTGTTTTCATTTATTAATTAAGAAAATTGTGCTTTCTTTAATATTTTGAAAATTAGTTTTCTAACTTATTAAAGAAAGATTTTCTAATTAATCAAGAAATCAATCTTTACATAACTAATATAAAAGACTTTCTTAATTAAAATTTAAAAAGTGTTTTATTTAATTTTGAAAATAGTTTTCTTTTAAGTTTAGAAAACTAAGAAAAGTAATTTCTAATTAGATTAGAAATATTTTTCTAGTTGGATTAGAATGTATTACTTATATAATTTTTTAAAAGGAGTTTTTCTAAATTATAATGAGTAAGAAAAATCATTTGTTGAAAATTGTCTTCAATTAAATTTTATTAAAGGGGTCAAGATAATTGAGAATAATTTTTAAAATAGAAATTTAGTTTATTTAGGAACCAATGTGTTTAACCTAGTTTAACTTTTCTAAAGAGTAGGAAATATTATTTTAAATTATGAAAATCAATAACTATAATCAAACAAAGCTTAATATTTTATGCATATAATTTGATGAGTACATAAGTTGTATGTTTTATTTATATGTTTGATATGTATATATTGGATACATGTTAAATTGTATGTTTTTATATGTATGACATTTTACATGTAATTTTCAGTTAGATAAGACCAAAAAACTAAATCACTCATTAAAAATATTAAGTACACGTTGAAAACGTGATTGTTGTCTTCCATTGTTATAAGAATAAACCATAATATTGTTTATTATAAGGTTCGTTAAATAAACTTAAGGCCGTTTTAACTTGAATGTGTTTAATCTTATGATAATAGGTTCTACTTAACTAAATTTATGTGATTTGGATGAGCAAACTCACAATTACTTGAATTTAAAGGAAGAGTTAGGAACAAATTATAATATATGTTTCAGCAAGAGTTGTTACCTGAAGGATCTAAGAGTCACATGAGATGTGAACTATAAAGTCGTTATCTACCTAATTTAACATTAATTAGTTTGTTAAGCAAACTCAAGATCGATTATATTTGAATGGGATTCTAGTCTACTAGAAAGATTACTAAAAAGATTATAGTAATCTTTCTGAATAGTAATGAGGGCTATTATTTCAAATAAAATAGTGAGAGTAACCAGATTTGGTAGTTATGACATATAATCAATTAATTTCTTTTCTTATATTTATATTTTGCTCTGAGTGGAATTTACCTTGTTTAGTATAATTGATACTAAGAGTTGGTGAACCAAATTTCTTGGACATAAGTTATGTTAGAAAAGTTGTATGTCCATTTTTCAATTTTTCTATAATCTTTGTTAAGGATTTGGTTTTAAATTTTTAAAGATATGTCAAAATCATAGAGATGACAAAATCTATTTACATTTTGAGTTGAATAATGTCTCATAAACTTTGATGACAACATGTGAGATGTATATCATCATCATGATAGTATGATGTAAAAGGTTGCAAGAAGTAGAGCTAAAAGGCACAGTTCCTTAATAAAATTGTTTCATTCAATTTACTCTATTAAAAGCATAAACATGAAAATCAATTAGAAACTTTGATATAGTATGATAATGGTTATCACAAGAAGAAAATTATTGCATATCTTTTCTTTCCTACACATAGTATGATAGAGATCATATGTATTTTTAACTTATGTTTTTGAGTATTTAATACTAAATTCATATTCAATATTATTACAGTGTTCAGTGCATGATAAGAAATAAATTGTTGAGTAAAAGTATTTGATCCAATTTTATATAAATAGTTTGTATATATTGGATCAAAGGAGACTTATATGTTTAACATAAGTGGCAAGAATACAAAGTTGGACAACTAAGATTATCCTTCTATGCCATATTGGTTAAATCAACATGATGAGAATCATAAAGTTACATACAAGGATATAGTATCATTTCGATTATGAATCATAAGAAACTTATTAAGTTGAAGACTAACGAAATCAACCTTTGGTGAAGGCATTATGGTATTAGATTGCTAAATTTATACATATAATCTATTAGATAGAATAACAATTCATTAAAGGATAATACTTATATTTCATTAGAATGCTAATGACTTTATGTGATAGAGTCATATGTTTTAAATGAAATAATGATTTAAAATTTTAAAAAGTTTAAGTAGTTTAAATATAAGTAGAAATTAAGTATTGAGAATGTTGAAGCACTTCAATGAGATCGATTTAGTAAATTTTAAATTTTTAGTTATCTACTGGGAATGAAATTCTTTGGTGAATACCTTCACAATAAAATTCCATAAGAGTATGAAATTATATAAGGAGGAAAATATAATATGAGATATTGTATGATGCAATATTATTTCTTTTATAGCTATGTCGAGTAAAATGACTTACCTTCAATAGCTCCAATTAAATCAGTTAGTAAGAATTCATATTAGATATGAAACGCTAAATCTTTGAAAGAGTCAAAGTTAATGATTTAGGGATGTGATGCTTGATTGAATGATGTATTATCCATTAAGTTTAGAACTAAATTGGGTAAAAAAAATATGAGATATCCAATAGGGTGGATATAATCTTATAAACCTATTGAACAAATTTTTTTTTTCAATGTATACTTATAGAAGAATGGTTCTCAAGAAAAGTAGTGGGAGTAAGATGAAAATCTCATGACAGTACATCCAATTAGAACTAGTGTCTTTATTGATACATTTGATATATAGTTGAAAGGTTATGAGACATTGAAAGATTTACTTTCATGATGAATTAAAATTTTTTTTTGGAAATCATTGTAAATTTATTATGTCTATAAAAAAGTTAGTGGGAGTATAATTGTCCTCTTCAATGAGAATATGTAGAGATATATTGCTCATAGAGAACAATAATTCTAATTTTGAATTGTTGAAAATATAATTGTTTAAGAACAATTCTTGTTGGATTTGAAAAAGTAACAAGTTAATTATGGAAATTAAATTTATAAAGATAGATTGAAAGTTGTTCACCTATTCTAAGTCCAAGTACATAGATAATGTACTAAAGATGTTTATTATTTGAGATGTCAGATACTTATGAAGCGGTAAAGATATCCATTATTCTATGTATGAGTTGATATTTGAGTTCAAGGTGATAAGGATATTAATTTTATAAGTAAATCTTAACTTAGGTCTATTTACTTAGAACAATATCTTTTTATGATTATAAAGGTTCTAATATAGCAATAGTTGTTAATTAATCCATAATACATTTTTCATTTAGTAGAAAATGATTAATTAGATAAACAAGTTTTAAAAAAATTGATATAGTTCCTTACATTGTTCATGACAGTAATGTACTGTGAAACATTAAAGCAATTGGGCATGTCAAACGAGCTAAAGTATCATCAAAGATTCAGGGATGTATTTAGGTAATTTTTTCTTAATTATGATGATAATTAAGATGGAAGTTTTAAGATTTAAGCAAGTGCTCACTATAGAAAATTTTGTAGAATTCTCGCATTAAGTTACTATCCCAGTAGTATCATGATTGTCATATGATAATATGATATAAGATACTTAAAAAATTGACTTAGTGCGAGAGAGATTATTGGTTTATGCTCTACAGTCAATTGGTTGAATGTAGTTTAGTGATAATTATTTAAAGGCATCATCATACTTAGATGTATATGATAAAGTTCATGAGATAATTATACATTGCAAATGAAATTATGATGAGATTATAATTATGAAATTCATATTGCATTTATATATTATCTCTAAATTGTTTCTAGTCATTGCTCTATTAAGATTGGACATTAATATAATATAAAAAGATTAGCATACGTTTTGTTTTTCCTTATGAAGGAAGTAGTCGATCTCGTAAACTAAAGTATAGTGATACTTAAACAAATGTGTAGGTGTTTGTTAAAAAATCAAGTTCACTAAATTGATTTGTTGTGAGAAATTCATGAATAACATTACTTGTATGTCTATGAAAATTCTCATTATGATGATTAGTGATTATTTCACTTGAGGTCTTCAAAGTTATCTTATATAGAGATTGTTATGTTTTGATACTACTTATGACCTATTCTAATCAAGGTAATTTAGTTAGTAGTCAGTGGATGTAACATGAACTATATGGAGATAGTTAATTTATTAAGAAAGGATTCATCACCCTAAAGTAAGTAGGGATAATATTCTATTATTCTCGATTGGTATTGATTCGGAAAATCTTTGGCCAAGGTGGAATGACATTTTGTAATTAGTTTACAAATTTCATTAATTTAATCAATAGCTAATGGCAGAGAACAAATATGATTGAACTCAAAATAGAGTAAACATTAATTTCAAGCTTATCTAATCAGAACATTGTATGAAGAAATGATTGAATTATACAGAAAAATCATGCACGGAAAGGTTAGTTAAAACTACTTTAACATTTCTAAATATTTGGGTGGTCATAATATGTTGTTATATGTCAATCTTGATCTGTAGATATAAATTGTTTAATTAGAGAATTAAAGATAAATTAAAGGAGTTTAATTTATCTAATTCTAAAAATAATTTAGGATTATAATTTGTATCTATTGCCATCATATTTGGAAACATAATAGGTCTCACATAAAAAACATGTTAAAGCGAGCAAACATAATTTAATCCAGTTAGACTTAATTATAAAGTTTGAGAAACTTTGTGATTAAATATGAGATATTTAATAAATAATGATCAATATGAGTTATTGAATCTTATTTACGCATAATTGGTATTTAAATAGAATTATTTTTAATTCTAATTAAAGTTTAATTGAAATTAAAATTTAATTTAAATTAAACTACTAAAATTAGAGATGACAATAGGCTGGCCCATGGGCTTAAATTCAGGTATTTTTAATAGGCTTGTCCATAGGCCAAATCAGGCTTAGATCGCTTAGAAGTTTAACTTTTTTAAGGAAAACAACATCGTTTTGCTTAGAAGAGTTAAGTCTCGCGTAGGCTTGAGCTTGGGCAACCTAAGCCTAGAATCAATTAAAAAAAATGTTATTTTATACTTTTAATTTTAAAAAATTATTTAAAAAAAATTAGCAAGGTTGACCCATTGCCATCCCTAACTAAAATGTCCAAAAGTTACTATAAATAAGTTTAAGCTCAAATGGAGTTAACATTTTTTGCATAATCCTTTGTAAAAGTTACAGAGTTCTCTCAACCTATTCTATGGATACCATTAGAGACTAGATACTTATGCGACTATAGTAGTTGAGATTGACCGATTTCAGAAACAATTCGAGGAATATTTCAAAATTATGATCAAGCTTCATAATAAGGTACAAATTAATATTCATGCTTTATTATAACTTCTATGTGTTAACTATTTTATAGAACTAAAGTGATATTGATTTTCAGGAAAATCAAAATATCAAAACAGTTTCATGGTTATTTAATTTCATTACGATCAAAATTGAATCTCATCCTGATTTTTCAATAATTATTGCTTAGATGTATAAGTTAACTTTAAAAAACCCAAGGTTCCTAAGATTTTCACACGATATAATTTTGGTGGTCATCTCATCGTGTTAGGTTTCACCATGATTTAAAAAAATTAGGAAAAATAAATATTGCAATGTGTATTATGAGTTAGTAGGTTTGGATTTTGAATTAAGGAGCATCGAAACAGTGAGCCGTGAGTCGGAAAAAGTTACCATACAACTTGATGATGGAATTGGAATAAGTCAATAGAGCTTAAGAGTGGGTTTAAGGGCCCCAGATAACTATGATGTGTTATGTTACTGTGAAGGACACTATGCCTTTTTGCTTTGTTTGACGAATCCTGGGCAATGATTTTGCATATCATGAGTATGAAGAAAAAGTCAAAAATATTTCTTACCTATTTAATAATTTACATAATATAGAGATGGAAAATATTTGTAGTAATTCCGTGGAAATCACTGAATGCTGAATATAAAGCTGGCTTTGTCAAAAGTTGTAAAGATAACATTGGGTTTTTGCTTTGTTGGATTGGGAAAAATCTTCATTATAATTTATAAACAAATAAAAACCCAAAAAAAAAGAAATTACCATATACAATATAAGTCATCCTTCTGTTTCTTACCAATGAAGTCTTCTATTCCCGTAACTCAATTTTATTTTTATTCTATTAATTTTCATCTATATATTTACCTAATTCTATATTAATATATAGATAAAATTTTTTAGAATAGAGTCGAAATTAGGTTAGGGTAAAGAAGATTTACTCCGTCCATCTAAAGTAAATAGGAAAGATTTTTACCGATTAGAATCTTTTTGGTTTTTGTTTTAGAATAGAGGCTTGATTTCGGTTAGGTCTCAGGTTTAATTCCTTGTTAGCCCCTCTTATAAATAGGGTGTTCAAAAAAAAGAAAAAGAAACATGATGATTATGCAGAATGAGTGTTAGTTGACAATTGACATGGCATGCAGATTTATTTAATCAAATCCCTATAAAGCAAAATGAGAAAAGAGATACAAGGAACAGCAAATCTTTTGAAGGCCTAACCCTTTTGAAAATACAACAAAAGCCCACAGACAAAGAGAGAAGAGAAAAGAAAGAAAGAAGCCTTTTTGCTACAGCTTTTGTCTCACTCTTTATTCTCTACTATTTAATGTAGACATATCCAAATTCTCTTTATTGTGCATGCACCCATCCTATCCATTCATCATTCAAATCAAGCCAAACGTGAAACGTGATCGCCAGCCAGAGGAATGGGCCCACATTACCATATTTGTCCAGACAAGCAAGCCGGGCCCCACCTCCATGAATGACCCAATCATTCACTTTCTGATATGCCACGTCAGCTCTGCAGGATCATACCCGAGGGCCATTGGCTGCTGCAGCACCTGATCAGCGTAGATTGTTGAGCGCTCGTGCATGCTTTTGCTTTTTGGCCTGTTGCTAAAAATTGTTATGTGCAAATATATATATATATATATATATTCATACAATACAGATGCATGCATGGATATTATAATGGAACGTTCTGCTACTTTAAAAACCGCAAGCTATCAGCCTGAGCTTTACCAGCTCTGTCCACTCTGAGTCGACTTCGTCAGACTCTCAGAGAAGGACTCAGATTCTTTTGTATTCATAATTAACACGTCCTCTACTATATATTATTAAGTTATTTTTGAAGGAATATATTATTAAGTTATTATTTCTTTCCTCATCTGAAACAAATAAATAAGACTTGTGAATTTATAAATGTGAGGAATATTTTATCGTACTAAATATCTTTGACAGAAACACAATCACTTCTCATCGTAGATATTTTTCTGTTATGGTGTCCTTAGTGATTGACCACGACCATTTCTAATGTAAACTAGCATGCTTGATTTGCTCCTAGAAATATTGACAGACTCTCATCCAGTTCTGATCATCACAGTAGTAAGAAGGGCTGATATATTAAGCTGGCACCAGGTTTAGCTACTATAGCTTGGCCCAGCTGGTTTTTAATGTTCAACAGGACTCCTGGACCTACCGATATAATGAAGAACCATGGAACAGTGTTTTTCTTCCAAAAAAATGTGTGATCTGATCCTTCAAGCTTTAAATAGACTCCGGCAAAGCTGTTTGCTTTCCCTAATACTGTACCGAAATGTAGTTCGGGAAGTGTACTTGCATTGAACCATATGTCGAGGCTTATTGGGTATAGTAATAGTTGAGGGTTGAGACTACTGATACTACCGTTTGGCCGCTAAGTTGATATGTACTTTTAACTCTTGCTCTTATAATGAAGGCTGATGAGGCTTCTAAACTAAGAGCAAGAAGGCTGATGAGGCTTCTAAACTAACACATCAGGCAAATAGCTATTACATTAATTATATCAAAGGTATAGCTAGCACTGACATGCTTGTTCCGATCGAGTTCATTTCGATTCTTGGCCCAGAACTTGAAAAGACGTGCATAATATGTAATATACACAAGAAGACACTAGCGCTTTCCAACTTTTGTGCGTCATTGCAACAGGTGAAAAGCCAAAAATGAATTTTCAGTGTCTCCTATATGTGACATGGAAGGTGATAATTCGAACAGGCAAGCATTACTTTGTTAAACAATTTTTTATCAGTCAAGAGAGTACTCTCTCATTTAATTCATCAAATCCACAGTAATAACAGATATTTTTCAATAGAATAATAGTCTTTTTAATGTGTACGTTGTAGCTATTATGAGTATGACACTGATCTCTGATGGAGTTGAGTGTACAAGAGGTTTACCCGCTGAAGGCACTGCAGCTATATTAAATGATAAAGGAGGCATGTCGTACAAACAAAATGCCAAATAGAAATGTGTACGGTTATATCTGCATCCACCATCAAATTTGTGTGTGATCACGTGGGCTTGATATTCGTGTTCATGTATACTAATTAATGACGCTGATACACAGGGGTCCACTTCTAGATAGGACTCGTAGACTATAGTACCTTAATAGTGGGAAGACAATTCTTCAATTATTGGTTATGTAAAGAATTTTGAGCCTTCCCGTAGTTTGTTTACACATAGCAATATACTTTTACATGCTTACAAATACCACCACCTGGAAAGTTTTAGGCTTCTTGGTTTCGATGCTATTCAAACTTGACAGTAATAATTAACAAAAAAGTCACATCTCTTTTTTTAAGTGGTTGAAAGTTTCTTTGCAGGGAAATGTTTGATGCCCTTTTCATTTTTCGGTTCTCTGTACAAGCTTGGCGAGGCATGCATATTCAGGATAGGGCACAAAGCTAGCTATACTTGCGGTTTTTGCTTTAGGTTTGATCCAATAAAAGTAGCTACCTTCGGCATTTTCTGAACAATTGCTCAGGTATCCTTTCTTGTCAACAGTCTTCTCTCTCAGTCTCTTTCTATGGCATCATTTGTCGCAATTTGTACTACTTTTGCTCTAGTTCAATCACTATTTTAGAGAGAATTGTAGTTCACCAAAAGGCTTATTTAATGCACTTTGGCATGAATTTGTGTAAGAATCCTTGAAGTTTCTGTTACGGGGAGTGATACTTGAACCGAAAAGAAAGGATAAGATTTGTGGGATACTTTTACGTTTTTCTTTTTATATCAAGATACTATATCAGTTCGTATTATAATCTGGAAACTATAGGAGAAAATCTCTAAATAGTAAATACACATATAGGCAGAATTTCATCGTTAAATCTGGATAAAGCATATAATCAATATCGGTATGTTATATATTTAACTTAGTAAGTCCCTTGTACATAATCTCTCTGTGTTGAGCCGCTCGTTTCTTTATTATATTGCTATTTTAAAAGAATATTTTTAGGTTTAATTTAATCTTTATTTTTTCAAGTAAACTGCACTTGAACATGGTACAAATTATTGTAAGAATATCATGTTTGAACTCCACTAAATCCCACTTGCAAGATATTCACAAATTGGTGCCTGTATCATATATTTCAACAAACTGTCAATGGTTAATTACAGTTGATTCTCTGCCGTAAGCAATTTCTTTTTTATTTTAATTCATCATTTCTAAAATTATCATATACTTTCCAAAATTTTGGTTTTTATTTCATTTGTATCTTTTAATATCATTTTTTGTTAAACAAACTTAATGAAGAATGCACAAACTACATCGTATAACTTAATTAGATACTACTTAACATTTGTCATAGGGTTTTCATATAAAACAGGACCTTACTTGCTGTCATCTTTCAAAATTACGATGTGGCTTATAAATGGGACAAATTCATTTAGATATTACATCTCCCAAATTCACGATGTTTGTTGAATACAGATTTAAAATTTGTTTTGACTTGGTCTTTATTTTAAAAAAAAAATTGTTATCTGTTAGGATTAGAAGTAGTAAGACAGAGTAGTACAGATACAGATTATTGGAGTAGTAAAGATAAAATTTGTTATCTATTAGAAGATAAAATAACTCTAAAATTTGTTATCTCTTCAAGCCATGAATCAAAGAAGAATGATGAGAGAGTAGGAAACTGAAGATAAAATTGATAGGGCTTATTTAGCCAAGACTTCATAGATAAATATGGTCCAAGAGACAAAAGAAGAAGCTTTATTTTAGAGTTATTGTTGAGATGTGCACCATAGAGAGAAGTGCTCCAACAATTAAAGGTTGATGATGATGATGAGAAATGCATCACATTTGAAGAGGAGTGCTTCACAATTTATTTGAAGAGAAGTTCTCCATGTATCTAATTTTAAATCAAGGGAGAGTGTTAAATATTTATTTAATTTTTTTTTGACTTGGTATTTGTTTAAAGATAAAATTTGTTATCTATTAAGATTGAGATAAAGTAGTAAAGATAAAGATTATCTGATAGTGGAGTAATAAAGATAAGATTTGTTATCTGTTAGAAGATATAATTTTATTTGTTAAGATACAGTTGTTATTTGTTAGGATTTAAAATTTTTTATAAAATCTTATATAAAAACATCGGTTTCAAAATAAAAAGTAGCAGTAAAGATTAGCAATTTGTGTCAATCAATTGTTGTTCATTTTTCTTCTCTACCCCTCTTTCCCCAACAATGTTATGTATTAGATGATACAAATGTGGCATATATTATGTCATGTAATACCTAATTAAGTTATGCAATATTATTTATTATTTTTATTAAAAATCAATCAAACAATATCATTAAAGAGTACAAATAAAATAAAAACCAAAATTTGACAAAGTATATAATTATTTTTAGAAAATAAAAATAAAAATATCTAAATTATATATGATCCAATATTTTTAATCAAAATATGAATTTTTAGACTTACTTTCGTACAAAAAGATGTAGCTTATTCTATAGGGTTTCAAAATTTAGACTGATCTATAAGGAACTTTTTGTCTATTCAAGCAAATTGAAAGTTGGGGAAAGAAACCTCAAATAGGGGCATAAAATTAAATTGTAAACTTAAAACCCCAAAAAACGAGAAAAGAAATACAATAACAACAACAATAACATCCAGTAAGAATCCCACAGAAATACGCTATGGGAAAGTCTAATAGTACATAGTTTTACCCTTACTAGATAAAAAGGCTATTTTCGATAGACCCACATATAATATAAAATAATAATAATACAAATATAAATAAATACGTCTACATAAAATAATAAAAATGTAATTTAATATATTATACAGTACATATATAACATAGTAAATATTAAATACACAAATCAGGAAAAAGGTAAGTAACAAAATTCAAATCAGTCATTACATGACAATAATTTGACTAAGACACTACTTAGGTTAAATAACTAGAAGAGAAGCACTACGTTAAAAATAATAAATAATAATAATAATAACTATAAAATAAAAATCTAAGGAAAATATTTAAAAGACTTAAGAGAACAAGAAATGCCTCTCTAAGTGAGATTTTTTATTCATCTCCTAGTATGCTAAAGTTTTCTATTGTGAGTCATGACCTTGATCAGTTCTAGCAAGGCCATATTATTTTTTATTACTTCTCCCAGTTCTTCTTAGGCTTTGTTTTTTCCTCTTATAGTCTTTACATATTATTTTCTTGCATTTTCTCACAGGAGCATCAAGATGTCTCCTTTTTAACATGTTTGAACTAACGAAGTCCTGTCTCTTTTAATTTTTCATTAATACTGGCCACCTTTAATTTGTCCCTTATTAATACATTCTTAACCTTATCTCTTCTAGTAAGGTTACACATCCAACAAAACATTCTCATCTTCGCCACTATTAGCTTATGACTATGTACTTGTTGGACCAATAAACACTCCGCCTCATATGACAATTACTAGCTTAATTGCTAAACGAGAAAAATTACCTTTGAACTTGAGCGGTATCTTTTTATTACAAAAAGCTCACGATTCACTTCTTCGCACTACAACAAAATTGACTTTTAGCTATGATTTTTTTGGCCTTGATTTCAAAATTGTCGCTAAAAGTCAAACTTTAGGCGACATTTTACAAAATCGTCGCTAAATGTATGTCTTTGGTTAAATGTATGTCTTTGGCAACGATTTATGGGAATCGTCGCAAAAGGTCCATCCTTTTATGATGGTTTAGCAATTTCTTCACCAAAGGTCGAGCTTTTGGCGACGACTTTGTTAATCGTCACAAAAAGCTAGCCCTTTGGTGACAAATTTTTTAAAATCGTCACCAAAAGTTCAAACAACAAAATCAAATTTAATATTATTGAAAATGATTCTAAGTGTAAAAACAAATTTAGCTACCAAAAATTGCCAAATCATTTCAATAATTTATGATAATATAAACTTAAAATTAATTAATATTACATAGATTTATACTTTTTATTTTTATCTTTTAAATTATATGATTTGACAATTTTTGTAAGGTATCACAAAATTTTCAAATATTTTTAATATAAAGTTTGTAATATAATGATCATATATAATTCTTATATAAAAATAAATATAAAAATATGGTAAGTAATATAATATAATATAATGATATATGGTAAGTAATACAAGATTTTAATGAGAAGTTTAACAATTCTTACATAACAAAAAAATAAATAAAGTTTCACGCCTAATATTCCATTGAAAAGGACATAAATATTTTTTTTGGATTTCAAGTGACATGAGACTCGGTAGAAAAGGTAAAAGAGTTCCTTATGTTTGGATTCCTAAGAAGGCTCTTTGCACGTTTGAAAGCATCAACTGAAATAGTCAAAGATCTTGCTTTAGGTGTTGGTGTATCGACACCCTCTTCCAAAAACTTCATGGCTTTAACTAAACTAGCATAATATACAATGAATGATTCCCCAGATGCAGTATGGATTATTGAATTAGATGAATCGCATATACAATTCGTTTCACCTAAGAAACAAATAGTATAAAACTTAAATAGCTAATTCAAATGGTATATAAGGAACCCAAATTTGAACACATGCATACTTGATTAAATAGACATACTTTTTGGAATCGATGACTATTCTAAAACTACCGATTTTCCTAATCTTGTATGGACTATTGAGAAATTGCCACAGCCTCCATTTTTATCTATGTTCTCTTGAAGATTCAAGGAGGCCTTACACAACACATAGTATATACAATCTAACGTTCATATAATATCTTCCTAATAGAAAATGCGATGCATATAATAAAGAAAGAGAGCTAATTTGGGCAATACTAAAAACTTTAAAGAAGAAGAATGACAATTAAAGGAAAGGGGTGATTAAACTTTGATAAGGAGATTTGTTGTTCATTGATATGTTCTTTATCAGGGAACATTTTGCCACTTTCTTCCCATCAAAGCTCATTTTTGCCATCAAAAACTAATCGCCACGTCGACATTCAGTGATGAATTTATGGAAACAGTTTTATTCTAAAAAGTCAATAGAAGACTTCTTATTTGAATGTTCCAACATTCAAGCAATGTTAATTTTGTGATTTAATAAATAAGACTACTTCATATTTGAGGATGTTAAGTTTGTATGTATTATGTTTAAGGGATGCATAATTAGGTGTGCTTTGCTCTAAAGTCACTATTCTGAAAAAAAATAGTTGGGCCTTGAAGCCCCTCCTGAGATATGGAGAGGGCTACTGTGATGGAATTAAAAAAAGAATGAAGTACGTAAACATCCCTTGCAGAAGTTTATTGGACCAATGGTGGTTGACAAAATAAATTCCTTAATGTTTTGATAATAATAAAATGTATAGAATTGGTAAGAAATT
>JANZXV010000004.1:23290635-23308527 GCA_027576455.1 Erythroxylum roigii
TATACTCTTAAGTGAACTTCCAACAATGCCCTTCATTCATTCTTATAACATTAATGCTTCAATTCAATTAATCTATGTCATAAAGTCCTACCAACATTAACATAACAATTACCTCCACAAAAATAATCCCTTAAGGACCTCATAATTTATTCAAATCATACTTGATCCTTAAGAAAAATTTTTAGGGGGCCAACACTACCATTGGTAAATTCCTCTCTTATTAAATTCAACACCCATACACGATTATAGATGAACTTGGTCACCTTTTTAGCTTTTTACATAGTCTCATCAATAATTGGAAAATACCTAGGATCTGTTATATTCTCCAGCATTAGGTCAATGCAATGTGCAGCACAAGAATTCCAAAAAAAAAGTATACATATTCTTGTAACCTTCTTCCTGTTGCCTTATAAGCTGAATCATTGTCAATAATGAATTATGCAATGTTTTTTGACCCCACTTCATTCATAAATTCAACAAATATCTTAAATAAAGTATCAGTATTTCTAATAAGGCCAGATGCATTAATAGACTTCAAAAACATTGATTCATTTACAAAATAAACTAAAAAATTAATAATAGTTTCTTGTCTCTTATTTGTCCAACCATCACACATTATTGAAACCCATATATAGCCCAAGTCACTCTTCTTTCAGCCAAATAAATTTTAATTTCAGTAACTGAACAACTCAAAAGTTTACCTCTTAAGTCATCAATTAAAGGAGCTTTGTATCCCAGACCATAAGAGACTATTGCATCCACCATAAATTGATAATAATATGATCGAAAAGCATTGAATGATGAATTTGTATCATACCACCATCTAGCTACTGCCATATCCACATTGTGAGTTGCGTCTCTTGATTGCATTGCACTACGAATTGAAGGTTTGGATCCAGGAGTTGTTCGTGGTGTAAAAAAACTACTCACTTGCCTTCTTTTCCTCACATCAAGTCCAGGTATAACATTCACTTCTTCCTGGGCCTGGCATGGAACACTACCATTACCATTACCACTACCACTACCTCCTTCAATATTTCCATAATCACCACGAAAACCAGCAAATGAACTTCAACTACTAATTTCAAAATTCAACCTTCCCTTCTATCTTTCTTGTAAGGCCCCAAACTGTACCATAGTTGAAATGTTACATGTTCATGAAGGTAATTATGATAGGTGTTAAAATTGTGACATGATTGAAAGTTGTATACGTTTAAATTTTGGTTTAATGGATCATACTTAATGATTTGGAATTAATTGATACCATTAGAGAATTGAGGTATTAAAATATACATTTGAACTAGGACAATTGTCAAGTGGCAAGTCAAGTTGGTACATGAAAAATTAGAATGACTAAGCCTATGAGTTAGTGACATTTGGCATAGCTAAGGCATTGACAAATGGCATAGTTAATAAATTGACAAGTGGCAATAATAAGTGAGGACAAATGGCCTAATATCTTAGTGACATTTGGCAGCCACACATGAAGACATGTAGATGGCTTCATTGAAGGACAAGTAGCACACTTTCAAGTGTGACATGTGCCCTTTCAAAATGAGGACATCTTGCATCACAAGGTTTCGACAAGTGCAGATTCATTCCAGCTTATTTTGGTGCTTCTACTGCCTTCTCACTATTTTTTTCTTCTCACCACCGAAACCTCTCACTTCCTCTCAACTTCTGAAGTTTTTACTTGATTTTGGGTCATCAACGCTTAAGAATTCTTGCATGAGACTACATCAAGAAAGCTACTTTATACTTCCTTCTACATTGTTATCATCTTAGTGTTAAGATCATCCTACATCTACCTTGATTTTGGAAGTGTGTTGTTGCTTGGAAGGGTTGGATTAGTTGGTTCTTTGGAGTTGTTCTTTGAAGTTAAGAAGGTAAGGGAATGCTAAACTTGATTGCATGATATAATATGAATTATTTGAGGCTTGAATTGGATAGAATATGTATTGAATTGATAATGAATTGAGGTATAGAACAAGATACTTGTTTGATATCTTTTGCTTTGGATGTTGATACCTGAAAGACCATGAATTGTGAGATGCTAAATCAATGTTTTTTTAATTGGTTTGGACATGAATTTGATGAGGTATTGAAGCATGAATAAGGTAGAATTCAAGTGGAATTGATGAATTATGGTGAAGCGGTGTTGAAGGTGTATGAAGGAGTTAAGTTTTGGAAGCAGTTTGAAGGTTGTGGGTGAGTGAACCGAAGGCGTATTGAAGGTGTATGAAGGAGTTTAGTTTTGGAAGAAGTTTGAAGGTTGTGGGTGAGTACCTTCAGTTCACTCATCCCACAATTGTAGGAATTATAAGGCACATTCCCACGGTCGTGGGAAATGGTTAAGAAGGTGAAAACTTGGTTTTGTGTAATTGTTGAATTATATAAGGTTATTTTTTTATTTGGTACATTGGGACTTAATTGGACTTGTTTAAGGTATAAATTGAACTTAAATTGAGGATAGATTAATTGAGCAAAAGTTAATTTAGTTATGGATTTTTAATTGAGGTAATTACTTAAGGAATGTGTGGTTAGTGTGTTCAAGGATGAATGTGTCCTTATGGATACAATTGTGTTTCAAAGGATTTATGTTATGTGAATTGAATATGATTGTTTGTGAATTGGGAATTTATGTAATTATATGTAATGTGTAAATACATAATATGTTTATTGGTACATTATTGCAAATGTTTATGTTTATGAGGTATGTTAAGTTGTTGGATATGAAAGATTATGTTCAATTTGAAAAAAATGGAATAAAGACATATGTTATGCACTATATCTTTTGTATGTGATTCTGAAATTTGAAATGTTTTGTTTTAAAACTTCCAAATCCTAGTCATGGGTAAATAGACATGCCTAGAAGGGTCTACAGCTACTCCTGTAACCAGACACTAAGGTGTCTTCTGCGTTAGACAATCCGATATCTTCTGATTTTAGACACTTCTGTGTCTTCTGTTTCAGAGACCAAACATAGGTATCTTCTGTTTTGTTCTTGTTACCCACATCTATAAAAAAGATTAGCAGGCTAATTTGTTTTGTATTTTGTTACATGCTCAGTTATGATATAATCAAGCTCTATTCTGAAATAACTAAATTCTATTATGATATAATCAAGTTCTATTTTGATACTTTAAAGTTATGTTTTGATATTATGGTATTATGTACGGATACTTGAACGTTTTGTTTTGAAGAAAGTATATCATATTCTGATATGTTATATTTTGTTCTGATGCAAATAATGTTGGATTGTTCTTTAATTTGAACAATTAAAGGTTGTATGTGATTTGATTTGATTTTATATATGTGAATGATAGACAACTGTTAGAAACAGTGGCCAAATTATATCTTGTTTAGTTATTTCCCCACTAAGCTTTGTGTTTAGCTTGGTAGTTTTGCCTCTGTGTAGGTTCTGATAAGAAGATTTAAAGACTGGGACAAAGACGACCATAGTGGCCAAAGAAGGATGTGTTTTGTTTTGACAAGATGTATATTTGAGTTTGTTTTTTAGTTGTATTTAATGTAATGAGATATTTTGTATATTTGTGGAATAGGTTTGTAAAATCCTGTAAGTGATTTGTAATAACCTTTATCAGGTTGGCTTTTGAAATTATGGTATGTATTTGGATAAGTATAATATGTTGATATGTTCTGTTTAGAAACAACTTCTAATGATATGTAATGTATGTTTGCTCGAGTTTCTGGGAATACATGTAAGTGAATGTTTAGTATGATTTGGATTATTTTATTTCTGTTTTATGTGACATCTACATATCCTCCCAGGGGGTAAGTGGGTGTTACGATAAAATATTAAATTCAATATGTAGTTTCCCAAATGAAGTCCAAAATTCGTATTCCTAAGAAACAAAATAGATGAAAACCCATTAACCAACAACAAGTTATACATAACATAATATATACATATAGTTTAAGAACATTATAAAGAAATTTAGAAATTAATTTCTCAATTATTTTAAACAACTGTCTTGCCATATAACTTACACAATTCCTAGGTTTAAAATATAACAGGGAACCACTTAATGCCAAGTTGAACCTAATGCTTCAAATGATGTCATAACAAACAAATCAACATGAATAATTTAACAACAACTTAATCAATTTCATATAAAATAGAATATACACCATCAAATTTGTAACAACACTTGTACTAACATTAATATTATCCTAAAAATAAACCATAGTACCTCATTTTTCAGTGCAACTTTTCTTCACTTAAATTTAACATTTACAGAATTAGAAATTAGAAGTCTTTACAAAATGTAGAGCTCTCCCTAAATTTAGCTAACTTTAGGCTTATAACATCACCTATACTTTATAAGTGTAAATTGCATCATATTTTAGGGCAAAATTTAATATGTGTTTAGCCGTTAATTCGATCATTTAGTCTGTGTTTAGGTTAGAATTGTGTTAGTTTGTTAATTATTTGTGTTTTAAGTATTTTATAGGTTAGTTAATTATTTGTTAAATATTATATTTTTAAGGTACCTTGATGTGTTTACTAGTGTTTCAGGTCAGCATAGAAGAATGGAGGAGTTTCGAAGGACATTTGGGTCAAAACAATGGTCCACGATCGTGGCCTATCATGACAGAAGGCTTAGATGTGGGCCACGATAGTGGCCTGTGTTGGATAGATGCGCAGTTGCTTATGAATTTTACGTTTTGAGGGACTTTTTGGACCTTTCAGACCCTGAAAAAATCCTAGGGTTACCTAAAACATAAAAGATTATTTAAAGAACATTCAGAGGAGCACAAAGCAACTTTTTGCATCAGCCACACTTGAAACCCTAAAGAGAGAATACCAAGAGAGAGAAAGAAGAAGAAGGAAGAGGAAGAAGAGGAAAATGAAGTGCTTCCTGGTTTAGGAGGTTTCCTGACGTCGCTGCCTCCATCGTCTATTCTAAGTCATTACTTCCCTTTCGTTTCGATTTTATTTATCTATAGAATTGAGATGGATAGTATAATGATATGATTTAGAATATTGATTATGTTCTAAACTCTCCTTTAGGATTTTATTTTGATTTAATGATAATTTAGTTGATTGTGCTTATTGGATGAACGTCGTGATTTGATTGTGTTCTTACATATTTATGTAATAAACTAAAAGGGTGAACTGAATGAAAAATGATTAAATTGGATTAATGAGAGTTAGGCAATTTAATAGAAACTATGTGAAATGATATTAGTAATTGTGTGGAGAGAGATCCCTTGTGATGTTCTGATAGTTTATTAAAGTGCTTCATATCTAATTAGGGTTTTGGATAATTTGTGAATTGAGAGATTGAAAATTCCGTAATTTGATTAGCTTAATAATTTAGGGATTAATAGTTATAACTTGAGAGAGATTAATCAACCATAGGATAGTCTAAAATCGACACTCCATTGACACATAATCGGCTAGGTTAGCATTAATGATAAGTAAAATCTCCTTTCTCATAAATTGGTAAATTCCTTAGGTTGATTTCTATTGTGATTGCATATTGGACATTTGTTAATACTTTTTTGTTTAATTTTTGATTTGATTGGTTGAACTCAATTCTCGTAATTAATTTTTGTTGCATCTTTTATTTTCAATTTCATAGTTTTCTGGCCTTAGATTTTAGGATTAGATTACTCTCCTTTCTTGTGAGATCGACACCTTTAATACTATGTGACAAACCGTGCGTTTGCGGAATATTGAGGGTTTATAAGATTAAAACTTACCCCAATCAATACTTGAATTTAGATGCCTTAAATTTCTTATCTTCTTTCTTAAATTTTAATGTTTGTTATATTAATTTCATTATGATACATACAATTGTTTGGTTAAGCTTTTAATGATGCTATCTTACCTCCTTATTCATGATTTTTTTTACTATCTCATTTTGTTCCTTTTATTTGGTAACTTGGAAGTCCGTCATCAATGTCTTCTCTTGTGTCAAGCTCTTCTTAAATGCTTATATTTTATCTTTAATATCAAATATCATTATAATTTTTATCTAAATGCATTAAGAGCTTCTTTAGGATATACCACTCTCTTAAACCTTTTCTTCTTGGTCTTCTCCATCATTATGGTCTTGTCATGCCTCAAGATAATGTTATCTAAATTCCATCATCAATTAGTTTCCTTCTTCATGTCATGCCTCGAGACTGTTTGTTTAGTTGCCTTCTTCATTAGTAGTGGCTCCTCATGCCTTAAGAATGTTTGTTTAGTTCCCTTCGTCATCAGTAGTGTCTCCTTACGCCTCGAGACTTCATCTTTTCCTTTCCATTTAACTAAAAAATAAAAAAAATCCCACATATAAAATAAAAATCATTGATAAGTAAGTGAATAACAGCTTATAACTCATTACCTTTTCCTTTTTTGCCTCTCATAATATCTTCCTAACTTTTCTTGTTATCTCCCACCATAATGAAACTTCTTCAAGTGTTTCTTATTATATTCAAGCTTTCATATCTAATATAGTTAACTAATTATTTTGTTTAATTTGTAGCAAAGAGTATTCCCAAATATTACCATAAATTAGCCAAAAAATATTACCTTCAGCCTCCCACATTGGTTCTCCAATACCTTATTAGCATCTAATGCTTTTTTGATGCTAATATCAATCCAAATTGTAATCCTTACCTTCTAGTCCCACTAAAAGGAATGATTGACACATAACTTGTTCAAATAAAATAAAATTGAAGTAATTTATTATGAATTACCATTTTTTTTGCATATAAATATTTATTAATATTTTTAAATTTTTGGACAATTAACTTACCATCAATACAGTTATGCATCCATCTATTCAAGGTGTAACACTTTTTTCCTTTATCATTTAATGTAATATATAAGTTTGCTTGCACAAATGTTCAAAATGAAATATCTCTAACCAAGTTGCTACTAGTCATCAACCTTAAATACAATACCCAATAACTACATACTGATATCTTAGTTGCTATTTAGGTATAGAACTTACCTAAGACATAAAGAAGGAAGTTTTGTCAAAAAATTTCCTCTGTTCATACACCCTTAACTTTATCAAGTATATATTGAATTAAGGTTTTGTTATTGTTAACTTTGCACTTCTCTTGAAGTCTCAACACCTTAGCCTATTTTTCTTTTATATGTACTTGTTTCATTTTATTATGAATGCCCACGATTAATGCCACAATTTCCCTAAAAATCTCATTTACTTTGTCCTCCTTAGTTTTTAATAAAAGAATCTATATCAAAGCAAATATATAGTTAGTAGCAATGGTCCCTCCTCATTTGAAACCTCTCTATATCTTCAGTTCACAAAATCCCACCTTGGTGACCCTCTTCAACTCTGTTAGAGTAAGGCTTTACATGGATTTATATAGCTTTTATAAATAACATCATATTTAATAATTTTGCAAATATTCAAACAATTTAGTCAACATCTAGATATATTCATACTTTATCACAAAACTTTGATAATTTTGTTTATATTTCTCCAAACTTCTAACCTTGTTCTTTATGTTGGGATTTTATTGACTTGTATCATTAGCGACAACATCATCTCCAGCTACATGTTTAAGTTTCACATCAAATAAACACATCACTGTCATCAATTTTATTTGCACTTATATTATTAATATTCATTCTAATATGCTTATTAATTACCTTTTTACACTTATTAATGTTCATTCTAATATGCATATTAGTTACATTTCATGTCACCTTTACGATATTTTTCTCTATATTTTATTGAGGATATGATAACTTCATAATAGCTTTTTCCTTTGTTTATGGAATCTAAGAATAAAAGAATAAATATTGATCATACCATACCATATAAAAATCAATTATATACCATAGAAAGTTGATATGGAGATGGTGAGATGAGTGGGATGCTTTCTGAATATCATATATATAGATGATTTATTAGGCAAGTGTCATGATGCCAAGTCTCAGTATTTTAGTTTCTCACTAATCATAAACCCACTTCATACATGTTTAGATGTATAAAGATGTATAAAGTGCACTAGGTTGAGAGAAAATAAAGAAATGTCTTTCATTTTTTTAGGTTATCTTTTGTTATGGATATTGGAATAAGATGATGATGAAGTATGATGAAACGGGAGGGAAAAATAAAGTTTTTTTAAGGAAGAGTGTTCACTATTATTAGATTACTCCTTTACCCTTCCTATTATATCTCAAATCAAAATTCATAAATGGCACGTGGTGGTTACATACTTCCCTATTTGCTTTTAATTTTCTTTCATTTAACCATATGGGCAAAGACACACCCATGTCCTAACATGCATGAGCCTTATTAACTTTTATGTTATGAAACACTGCCTCTGATCTACTTGTGTACCAAACTTAACTAACACTTAAACATTTGTTTATCCTCAAGTAATCAATCTTATCACTTTAAACTTAAATAGGTGACAACTTTAGGAAAGAATTAAAAAATAATAATCATATTAATTAAGATTCTCCATTATTCATTCAATTACAAAGTTCATCAAATTTCTAAGCATTTAGTTATTTGCATTAAGTAACAAACTAATTCAATTCACTCCATAATCCTTAAAACTTTAACTCAATCTACAAAATTCAACATAATGCACAAAATTAAAATATAGGTGAAAGATGCTTCAACTTTAAAACATTTTCGTATCGCTTATTGATAAAAGAAAAATAATAACTTTAAATTAACACAAGAGCATTTAGAATTTTGTCTAAAAAGTCACCTAACCTATTGACATGAAAGTCAACACCTTGTTTCAAACACTCTAGGTTACTCAGTTAGGTCTTTATTTCAAATTACGTCTAGCACCACTCTTTAACTTCAACCTATTGACTTGGAGCAAACTTATTAGAGTGCCTGTACAAATTATACAAAAAATATCATAGTGTAAATTAAGTATCCATTTCAAAATTAATAAAACAAATTAAAACTTAATCATCAAAGCTTACAAATATTTACCTAAACTAATCAAATCATAATAACAACCAAGCTTAAAATAAATCATATCAATCAATCTTCTTTTAAGATGAAAATTTTTCCAAAATTGTTCTATATTAAGCAAATTATAACAAATTTAATGAGTCTAATAGTTAATTCCTTTCCCACATTTAATTTTTTAATTATCCTTAATGTACACACATACAAGAATAATGAAAATAGAAAATCTTGTAAAAAGAGTAAGGATAACTGATACTTCCCTAATGATAAAAGAATTGCCAGTCTTATCTAATGCTATCAATAGTTGTCCTGAGTCAGTGAAATTTGATCTCTACTTTAGCATATAGGGATGTTTTATAACTTGAAAAAATATTTCCTATATAACCTACAAAATTTTGTAAATTCTTAACCTAGTTAAGAAAATTATGATAAAACATACATAACTTTAAAACTGTTTTAAATTTAAAAAACGTGCAATAAATATCAACATGATGTAAAAGCAAACTAACACTATTAGTAAAGATCCTAAAATGACTAAATTAACAAAAACATCTATAAGATTGGGTTACCTTCTAACAAGTGATTATTTATGAGTCTTTTAGCTAGGTTTGGTCATTAAGTCTTTTAACTTTGTGGCTCACTAAAATTCTTCTTACCATTTAAAGGCACATGAGCTTCTATAAGTAACTTATCTTTCTACACATTGCTTAGAGAAGGAGAGACGTTAACATGATAAGTATTCTTGTCTCCTAATGTGCATAATGCAAGTAAGAAGGCAATTGCTTCAAATTTAGCTTAGGTGAATTGATTGGGCCCAAGTTTATCATATAATTTGGCTACACTTTCATAGCTTTTAATATACTTTTTGAGTCTTAATTCTTGATTTTGTGCTTAAATTAGTCCTTTACTGTGAGTTTACATTTTATGCAATTTGTTAGCAAAAATTGTTATAGATTGACATTAATTGCATTATAATTTTTTCCAAGGACAATTGATACTGCAAATTGTTATTTTATATTGTAGGGGACCAAGGAGTCAAAAAGGGATCGGATGAATCAATAGGACGTGAGTTCCATGACACACGCTGCGGTGCATCAAGAAGAAAGCACGCCGCGGCGTAAACTTGTCATCTCACCGTGGCGCACCATCATGCAACATCTCGCCGCGACGTAGATTAATTACTCCGCCGCAGCAAGCGATCCAGAAAGTGCACGCCGCAGCAAACGGTCGGGTATCCGGACTTAATTTAGAAAATTCTCTCACTATTTTAGCCTGACCCGGATCCATCCTATAAAAACCATTACCGAATTAGTTTTAAAGGAGAAGAACATTCGGCAGGCAGAGAGACATAACATTCAACCGACCCTCGACAACCATTATCACGTCTCATCTGTGACCATCATCCGCCACCGCCGATCACTTCATTGTCAACTCCACCGCCAGTCTCTATTGCTAGCATGGGTGACACCGGAGCTTCAGCAGTCGTGAAAGGGTCCGGAGTCATACGCGGCTAGTCCAACATTCCCTCTTGAAAATGTAGCTTCGGCTTGAGTTCACTGGGCTTTAAAGGGGAGTTCATCTTACATTATCAAGTTTAACTGCATAGTTGTAAATTTCTGAGTTAGGGTTTACAGCAATGTAGTTAAATTGGTTTGATTAGAGTTTAATCAAGTGTTAAACAATGTTTTGAGTTATGGATTTGGTTATATGTAGAACTTTGATGCTTAATAGATGAAATTTCATATATGTTTTTTGGTGATTGTGTTAGTCCTCTTTATCTGCCTAGTTGTGTTTGATATTGAGATTGTACTTGATCCAATTGACCACTTGCATTAACTTGTCCATTTTACACACTAAGATGCATTTAACAAGGTTTTAAGAAATGGAGTTCATTGATTAAAACCTTGGACTTAAAGAGTTCTTTAAGGTTTGTTAATCGAAAACTTAGTGAGTTTCACTCCCTGGAAATTTGTTTTGAACCATGATAGCCTAAGCTTGTTTTCAAGAGGACCTTATCATGCTCGATTATTGTTTGAATTTTAAGCTTCCAACTTCCCCAAAAATTCAAAAATTCTTGTTATACATTCTTTTCTAATTTGGTCAAGTTTCCTTAAATAATACCAATGATCCAATCCACCCTTTTTTATCAACTTAATTTGCATTTTTGACAATTAGGCTAGCTTAAACCTTTTTTGCTAGGTTCCAATTAAGTGAGACGATTCGAGGTTGCACCCTATATTACAATCCTTGGAATTTAAATTTTTGACTCGGTTTCCAAGGGATTGATCTTAAGATGGAATGACGGAGCCGATCAGTTAGTCAAGTGATTAAAACATTCATATAATATGAAGATACACAACATTACTCAGTCTAATCCAAACAATTAATAAACAACTCAAAATTTTATCAAACAATGATTAACACAAATATTAATTTATAACTGCCATATATGCTTTATCTCATAATTAACTGAATTGTCTAGACCCTGTTTAACCTAGTAAGCTTACATTCAATAATCTGCCGACTCATCTCGACTAATCATAATCTCTTACGAAGTGGAAACGTAATTAAATGTATAAATATCGGCACAAGGTACTTTAATTTCTCAATCTCTCTTAGTACCTCGGTACTACTCTAGTACCTAGCCATCGACACAGGATATTCCTAAGACTCAGTATATCTCGGTACTACTCTGGTACCTAGCTATCTAGCATAGGACATCCTTGGGATTCAGGATGCCCCGATATCTGCTTCACGAATAGATACCTAACCATCGCTCACTCTTTTCTAAACAATTTATCAATCTATGACCATCGAATGTAGCCTATCCTAGGTAAGCCATCGATTCACGATCTTCTTTAATTATATTATTAGCCAATCTTTATTTAATAACACATTTTCACCAAATTAACAAGCGTTAAACCTCAATATATGTAACAAAATATAAAAGCAAAGCACCTTGTACTTCATTAATTATTTGTGAAATAAAATAAACATAATTAATATGTGAAACTATTATTCATTAATTAAATTAATGATTAATTCAAAATATCATTCGTTAAAAATAATTTATTAATAACAAAACGGTATACTATTCTACGAGTACGGTTTAAAGTTATTCTTACCTCAATTTCAGACTTAACTGATTGATATTCCAAATTACTCCTTATTCGGACCTTCAGACCTAGAATTTACAAAATTCTATTAGAAATTTAAGAAAATTTCCATCCCAGTTACATTTAATAATCCAACATTATTCTCTTTCTCACTTTATTCTTAATTATAAAAATATCTTTACTAACTTAACCACCATAATTATTAAAATACCCTAACTAATTAAAAGTTCCTTTTTACCCTCATTTATTTCAATTAATACCAAAAATACCATTCTTGGGAGTATTTACCCTTAACTATTTGAATTTCCTATTTTGCTCCTTAATGCAACTTAAAATTTCCAAAAATGTCATCTTCTTCTCCTATCTCCTCTTCTTTGCTCATTTTTTAGCCACTTTGTCTCCATTTTTATCTCTTTCCATGACTTCAATTTATTTCAAACAACCACATGTAATCCAACTATAAACTAGTGTAGGATGATCAAAAATCACAAAAAAGATATAAAATAACATCTAAAATTTTACCTATATTTTAACAGATTTTTGGGTTGTCAGCCTCTACAATTTCCTTCCAATTTTATGCAAAACAAACACAATGAGAGAAGTGTCTATGTAGAAGAAAGAATGGTGCATTTAGATACACTTAACATCTAGAAATTAGAGAGAAAGATGAAGAAGAAGAGCTAATTTCGTAGGTGTTCTCATCATTTTCCAGCTATAAGCCTTTTATGTATGTTTAATAGTTTATGGGCTAGGCTGCTTTTATTTCGTGGGCTCTACATCTACAATTTCATTCCTCACCAGACTAGGCATCCACTCCGGTAAAGAGTAGTGTCTTTCCTATTGTGTTGTGAGATTTGTAATTATTTGTTTTAGTTGATACAACAGAACATGATTTAGGGGCAAACAAAATAGAAACTAGTTTTGGTTGTCTCTTTAACAGATGTTCCAATTTTCTGGGTCTCTTGTTGCCATTGTTATTAGGTTTGTAGGATTAGGTTCTGTGTCTTTGTTTTCCTCAGATTTCTAGGGTCCATGCAATCGCTACACCCTCAAACCCCTTATCTGATGTTTGGGATTTTTGCTCTTTCTGGGATTTGTGATTTCTCCATAAAATTAAAAACATTAGTACAAGTTTTCTTCTTAAATGAATATAGGAATGCAAGTTTTAGTGTCTACATGTTTGATGTTTCTAAACTTTGTATTTGCAGACAATAACCATTCTTTGTTTGTTCCAAATTCCCATCGGCTTTGGTCTATATTTCACTATTAATATATATCACTATTAATATAATAAAAGATTTCTATTTGGCCTATATTTCCTATTTAATAGTGGAATAAATCTCAATCGTTTGTATTGGTCAATTAATATATATACCAACTAAAATTCATATATATTTAAGTTGGTCATCTCTCTATTATATATATCACTATTAATATAATAAAAGATTTTTATTTGGTCTATATTTCCTATTTAATAATGGATTAAATCTCAACCGTTTGTATTGGTCACTTAATAGATGTACCGTATTAAAAGTCATATATATTTAAATTGTTCATCTATCTACTAATTAAGGTAACAAATTGTTTTCCATCGAGCTTCTATAATTGTAAGAGAGTCAAGAGAGAGAAACCAATTTTAACCAAGAATGCGGTGAAGTTTCTCAATCTCTTTTAATAATTCCATCTTATGTATCAGGTATGCAATGTTACACTTTTATGATTTTTAACAATTGTTTTTTCAAGATCTTAAAGTTATAAATGTCAATTTTGATTTATGTCATAAAGATCATATCTTTACATTTGGTATCAGAGCATGTGTTTTGAGTAAACAATTTGTTCATCTATTTTACTATGATTATTTGATGATGATTGTCAAATATTTTGATGTTTGAAGAGTTTTGTGAGTATTCAATATTAATGGTTTCCATAAAAAAAAACCTAAAGATTATCAACATTAAATCTAATGCTTGTAAGACTTTTGTTTTTCTCATTTGTTAAATTGTATACTAAGTGTGACTCTAGAATTGTACTACAAGCTATATGACTCTACTTTTAGATAATGTGATAATTTTAGATAAATATTAGGAGGAAAATAAACATACTGTTTATTATTGGGATTTGAACTCTGGTTATTGGGTGAAACTCAAACACCTGAACCACTAGACAACAAGGACGAACACTTATTATTATCTTCTGTAGGATTCTAATTCAAGTAGAATTTTATAGAAGAAAAATAAGCATGTCAACTTTATTGAGAATTGAACTCAAGTCTCTTGGGCGAAACTCAAGCATCCTAACCATTAGACCACAACAGAATATCAATTTAGATTTCACTATAACTATTATCAACATTCAAATTTCATGTTAGTTTTATGCATATTATTATTGAAATTTAAAATTATGTGCTATGTGTTAAAAGGATAATTTATTAGACACCAAAATAACCAAATTAATTAAGTGAGTTTTTGTCATGTATAAATAATCATTTATTCATAAAGTATTATGTCTATTATTGAATGAATTATATGGACAAATGATGTTTATTAGTTGATAAACTTTAGAATTTATCCATAGATAAATTAATACTTTATGACTAATAAATATAATATAGGAAAATCATTATTTACTTGTCAAATATGTTATATATCTAAATATATTGATTATATTTGATGAGTTTTTGTTTGATTACTTGATAAAGTTTGTATGCATTAAACTTATGATAATATATTATTGTGTTTGCCAAGAGGAAAATTGTTGTATATTAATTAAAATGTTGTATTTAATGGTTTAAATTCTTTGAATGATACAAACAAGTCAATTTCCATTTAGGTATTTTTGATCTTGATTTAGCATTATTTGAAGAAAAGCCTACTGGCATTATAGATACGAGCAGTGAGGATGAGAAGACAAACTATAAAGTATGGGAAAGATATAACATATCATGTCTTAATTTCAAGCGAATGACAATTGCCAACAATATTAAGACCATTATTCCATAAACTGAATGTACTAAAGAGTGCCTTAAATTTCTGGAAAAACGTTTTCGTTCTATGGATAAGTCTGTCGCTAGGACTCTAATGACTGAACTAACGACCATGAAGTTTGATAGGTTATAGAGCATATAGCAACATGTCCTAGAGATGACAAACAATGCAGCAAAATTAAAGACCCTAGGTATGACATTTGATGACTCCTGCTTAGTACAATTCCTTATGAACTTGTTATCTACTGAATATGGACCTTTTTAAATTAACTATAACACTATAAAGGATAAGTGGAATGCTAATGAATTGTCCAATATGCTCATTCAGGAGGAAACAAGGCTGAAGAATCAAAGAGTTTATTTTATTAGACTTGTGGGTCAAGGAGCTAGCAAGATTCACAAGCTAAAGGCTAAGAAAATTAAGAGGAAAGCACATGTTCAAGTGACACAGGTTACTGCTAATATTGATAAGAAGGAACAAAAGACAGATAAGTGTCATTTCTGTAAGAAAGAGGGACATTGTTAGAAAATATTATCTGAAACATAGGGTTTGGTTTGAAAAGAAAGGTACATCTAACCTTTTTGTATGTTCCAAACTAAACTAAATTTCCTTTCAATACTTGGTGGCTTGATTTTGGTGCTACTACTCATGTTTCTAATGTTATGTAGGGATTGCTTATAATCCAAACCATAAATCCAACTAACAACTTTCTGTTCGTGGGAAAACATATGAAGGTTCCAATTGAGAGCGTAGATCAAATACAAACTCTTTATGTGCCTCCAATTTCTAGAAACTTAATTTCTATTTCTAAACTTGATGAAAGTGGTTTTACTATTAAGTTTTGTGATGGTTGTTTTAGTTTATTTAAATATAATTCCATTATCAGTTGTGGAATTCTTATGGATAGTTTATATAAATTGAAACTTAAAGTTAATTTTTTTAATACCTATTTTCTATTTATTATACCATTGGAATTAAGTGTAGCATAATGAATAATAATTCAACTTACTAGTCTCAAAAACGTTTGGGTCATATATCTAAAGAAAGATTGGTAAAAAATGAAATTGTTTCAAATTTGGATTTTATTGATATTAATGTATATATCGATTGCATTAAGGGAAAACAAACCAAACATGGTAAGAAAGAAGCCATAAGAAGTACTCATCTCCTTAAAACGATATACACTGATATATGTGGACCTTTTGACACTCCATATTTTAGTAGAGAAAAATATATTATCAACTTTATAGATGATTTTTCCTATTACTGATATGTCTATTTGCTTAATGAAAAATCTTAAGCTATAAACGCTCTTGAGGTGTTTGCAAAGGAGGATGAAAGATGATTAGATAAAAAAAGTGAAAATGTAAGATATGATACAAGTGGTGAATATCATGGAAAATATGATTAATCAGGACAATGTCCAAGTCTATTTATAAAGTTTCTTAAGAAACATGGCATATGTGCACAATATACTATGCCGACACACCTTAACAAAATGGTGTGACAACAACAAAATGGTGTGGCAACAAGGCGTAACAGGACATTAATAGATATGGTTATGAGTATGATGAGTAATTCTTCATTACCCAAAACCTTGAGGATACATGCACTTAAAATTGTTATGTATTTGCTAAATAGGATTCCTAGTAAAGCAGTACATAAAACTCTTTTTAAATCATGGACTGGAAAGAAACCTAGTATAAAGCACCTGCATTTTGGGTTAGTCCAACAGAAGCATAAGTTTATAATCCACAAGAAAAGAAATTAGATTCTTGAATAGTCAATGGTTACTTTATTGGTTACCCAGAGAAATCTAAAGGGTATAGGTGTAGTTTAGACTATGTTTTGATAGGTGATTGAGTGCGTTTATAGATGGTTTTTAGATGATTGTTGCATGTATAGGCTTAAAATTATTTTAATATGTGTGTTTGTTTATATTTTAAGTGTTTATTTGGTTTAGATCAAGAATTGGATATTAATTTTATGTTTCATTAGGTGTTTGTGAGTGTATGGAAACATGAAATTGAAGAAATGAGAAGAATTCAGATGAAAACGAGAAGCAAAATGAAACACAAAAGAGATCCACAACCTTGCATCATCTCGCGCACATCTCTTAGGCCGTGAGAATTCATGAGTTTCAGAAATTTTGATGATGCACAGTTTGAAGTATAGTCGTGTATCAGACCGTCCATCTGCCGGACAGCAATTCCAATGAATTTAAGCTTTTCCAACATGTGAGCTTCTTCGGTCTTTTAATGTTTTTGGGCTATTTTTAGAACCAAATTAAGTGGAGAAACCCTAGAAACAACCTTAGGACCTTAAACTACTATTTAAAAATGTGAAAGACACAAAAAAGGCAACCACTATCTTACAAAATTGGATCAAACAAGGAGGATCAAGAAGAATGTCAGTGATTTCCAAATTTCCAGATCAAGTTTTTCTTTCTTTCCTTTTGTCATTTTCATTAAACTTGATGTGTAAGATGTTATAAACTAGATTATAAGATGTTATTTACTTTTATGATGTTCTAAATTTCTAGATTAGGGTTTGTTCTTAAGTTGTTTTGTGACTTTAATATTTATTGATTCAATACAATTTCTATGTTGTGTTAATGGTGTGATGGAGAACCATGGGCAAGTGAAAGACAACAAGAGAAGTATACATGGTGTGATCAACCTCAAGGAAGCCTAGGACATGACTTGCATGGACATGAGCTTGCAAAATGAGGCTTAGGAATTGAAATTGGATCAGATTTGAAGTCTGAATGTGCAAGGAAAGGGGCTGAACGAAATTCCCATATCAAAGGCCCAACATTCAAGTCTAATGTTCCTAAAGATCCATTACAAGATGTTGGAGGCC
>JANZXV010000004.1:23323779-23342263 GCA_027576455.1 Erythroxylum roigii
GCACTGGTTCCTTGAGAGTCGACCCGAGGTTGCATCCTATATTGCAATTCTTGGTATAAATTTATTTTGACCGGTTTTCAAGGATCAATCTTAGGATTGAACGATAAGCCGCGATCATCCATATTGGACCATACCTAATTTCTTCCTGTTCACCAGCATTCAAACTCCATTTCCTTAAGAATAAAGATTTCCTTGGATATGTCAAGTGCCCTTCTCTAAAACCGAATTCATTCCCTCTTTATAATTAAACTTAAATAAAAATTTGTTCGAGCTTGTAATCAATGTATCAGCTAAACTGAAAGCTAGCCATGTTTTTGATAGAGCTCTCTGAACTACAGGGTATTCAGGATGCTTACCAATGAAGAAACCAATCAGTGCATTTCGGAACTAGGTTGCTCCTTTCCTCGCTAGCTCTGAAAGGGGGATGACAAATATCTGGTCATCCTTAATCTTTAGAGGATAGTAGGCCAATTCCTTCGCATCCATATAATCCTCCACTAAACCAAATGTTGGAGTTATGTAAATATAGTGCCTTGGAAAGCAAGTGTATTTACATATAACTTAATCTTCTTCCAGTTACTTTTGTAATGAAAATCTTTATTATTAATAAAACAAAAGAGTTTGGTTATATTTGTATGAGCATTATATAACTAGTCATAAGGTACCAAGATTCTTTTGTAAGTAATATACATTTACGTGGAGATGTATGGGAAACATGTATATTATTAGAATCTAAATTATTTTATTCATAGTTGAATAATCAAGTTGGTCGCTTGATTATGGTTTAGACTATAGTGTTGCGATTTATCTCCGTGTAAGTGAAGGAGTTTACTTCAAGGGAATGATGAGTTTCATATCATGATAGTTGTTGACTATCAATAATGGCACTAATAATGAATCTGAAATCACGTATGTTTTTTAAAGATTAAAGTAGGTCGTTTCTTTAATATTAAAACATACACTTTAGCATTCTTTTACTGCAAACCACAATCTTGACGAGTGGTGAACTAATATATGTTTCATTATAATTCTTGATAGGATTATAATAGAATTTTACAGAGCATCAATCTAGTGTCTACATGTTGGAATTATTAATTGAAACATGTATCAGGGAACATTCACTCAAATAAAGACTTTATAGTAATATCATCACTTCTAGATGTTTTACGAAGATTGGTGATTAAAATAGCACCAGTAGTTTGATAGACTAGCTACCCATTATGTCTTAACATCAAGATGAGATATTGTATGTTAATCATCATAGAGTAAAGCGGGAGATCTAGAAGGAAAAATCAAAATAAGGGCAAAACGGTAATTTTATCCTTTATTATGCGGATGGCTATAATATGGTTCATAATAGAGTTTACAATTAGACATATAATTTGAAACATGTGTTCTCATAATATTTAGTAATTCAAGAGTTTAGCTAATTGTCTTTAGTGGAATAACATTTGGTTAATATGTTGGAATTAATTCTAATGAGATTTAATTAATTCCGGGCTTATTGGAGTTTGAATTATATAAGTCCAATTAGATTCCCCACTTGACTTCTAGGAAAGGTTATTAAGCAAAGTAAGAAAAATAAATAGAGGTTACCATAAATAAAGAAAATAAAAGGAAAGGACCAAAAGACCGGAATAATTTAATTAAGAGTTAATTAAATTGGGTTTTGAAGCCTATGATTAAATGATGAGCTTACACTAGTTAATTGTTAATTCGAAGCCCAAAATGAACATTTAACATTGGGCTGGTTTTTGGTTTGATTTAATTAAAATTAATTAATTAAATCAAACCAAATACCAGCCCAATATTAAATGTTCATTTTTTATAAAGACAAAAAAAGGAGAGCAAAAATTAAACTACAATGATGTAGTTTTCAGTTTTGCATAGCTAAATGGACAGCCACACATTTAGCTTTGAATTGCTGGATATAAGGTGGGTTTTTATCATGCTTCATCATCATTAAATGGTTTAATGGTGTCCTCATTAAATGGTTTAATGGTCTTATCATTAAATGGTTTAATGGTTGTCATTTAATGTTGGCATGTAGAAAAACATATAAACCTTTTAGCATTCATTTGATTAAAGAAGGAAGTAGTGCATTTGTTGCTCTCTCTCCCTTCTTTCATCATATAACCAAAAACAAGAATGTCTCATTTATTGACCTCTCTTTCATTTTGATTAAAAGAAGGAAGTAGTGCATTTGTTGCTCTCTCTCCCTTCTTTCATCATATAAACGAAAATGAGAGTGTCTTGTTTAGGTTTTTTGTCTTTTCATCTAGACACCTTATACAAATGAGAATGTCTCATTTATTGCCCTCTCTTTCATTTTGATTAGAAGAAAGAAGTGGTGCATTGGTTTGTTTTTACGACTCCCTTCTCCTTTCTTTCATGATCTAACCGAAATTAGGAATGAGAGTGTCTCATTTTGGTTCTTTCAACTAGTTGATTATAAAGGGAAAACCTTTACAATATTTCTTCTCCTTTCCCACCAAAAGATCTTGTCAACCAAGTTGTCCAAGGAGAATAAGTGGTAGATCAGATTGGTTAAGGATACAATAGCGAGGAGAGGATACAATAGCGTGGAGAGGATAAAATAGTGAGGAGTCAAAGCTATAGCAAAGGAGTCAGTAACATTTCGATCTTGTTCCTATGTTATTTATTTTTCTAATACCGTATCATGTATGGATTAAAACATGTTGATTTGGTTATCATTCTTCCGCTGCGTTTTGATTTTGGAAAAAGTTTTTGAATTCTACCATTTAGCCAAATCTAGTATTCTTTTTTTTATCCAACAAATGTATGGCTTTACGTAATTTAGGATATAAACTTACTGTTTACCTTTTATCTTTATTATAGGTGCCTAATTGCTTTCTTTGTTTTATGATTTTATACCTTCCTATTTATAAGTCTAACCTCTCTTTTTTTATGTAGGGAGTTGAAGTGTTTCCTCACTCATATCGATATTAAGATAATAACAATTCTACCTTAGGTGAGATACTCTAATGATTGTTATTTCTCTATTATTAAGTTAATACTATTCAACAACTTATGAGTGCTTCAATCTTATATTGTTTCTTTATTCTTATATATATATATGGTTTTGCACAAGATTGGAAGGTGATCTTCATATGTATTTAGACTGGTTGGTTAGGGGTTAGGGGCATCACATGTTCCAAATTATGTTACTTAGAATCCATACGATCAACGTGCCATATGTCCTTAGTTGTATGAGTGAAATTCCTAATTCTTTTATCAAAAGAAGGTCCATTTATTTTCCATATGTGATTTCTTCTTGCCCAATCACCTGTCCTCACTAAGTCATCTTCATAAAACTTATATTGCAATGCCTTTTCATAGCAATTATATTGAGCACTCTCCTAATATTTCTCCATTAAGATGAATTACAAAAAGGCACAGGCATCAACTTAATTCCAATATTCACACAAAATAATGATTAATTTCATTATTTATCCAATATAACTTCTAATCTTGATCCTCTTTTAGTTCTTATATATCTTTAATGAATCTTTTCTCTCATGACTCTTATATGATAATGGTTTATTTTTTCTAACATGAGTTCTATTATTACCATCTTTGTATTTAAATTTTTTATTTGTTAGCAAATTGATAAGAGGATCTCATTATTTTTTTTTTATTATAATCAAACTTTCACTAGATATAGAACCTAAAAGCTTGGAATATAATTGGTTTGGATAGAACAATGTAAGATTTATATCACTTGAATACACATCCTGCCATAGTTCTTGTTTAAATTCAAACTTTGGAAATCAACTTGTAGGAGATTAATTCAAACATGAATACTTGAACTTCATTGTGTTTAATTTAAACTTAGTATTAATATAAGAAATCCATAGGTTTAATAAACATGAATATTCTTTACATAATAAACCTCTAAGACGGCATATAGGCTAGAAACTCATGATGTATCTCCCATAAGGCTTATCGGTAAAAAATTCCACGAGCCTAGGAGTCAAAATGATAGCTTACTTTCTCGATTCATATGTTGTAACAATGCCACGCACCATAGTGCTTGTTTAAATTCAAACTTTGGAGATCAACTTATAGGTGATTAATTAAAACATGAATACTTGAACTTTAATGTGATTAATTCAAACTTAGCATTAACATAAGAAATTCATAGGCTTAATAGACATAACAATTATTTTCATAATAAACCCCTAGGACAATATATAGGCTGGAAACCTGTAATGCAGCTCCTATAAGGCTTATTAGTGAAAAATTTCATGAGCCTATAAGTCAAAGGTTAGGAGAAATAGGTAGAGACATGTAAAAACTTAGGGGATGTCCTGTAAAGTAAAGATTAAATGTTCTGTAAACTTAGGAGAAATGAAGGATACTAATTATGAAATCACTTTTTTAAATAACAGTTTTGCATAAATGAGTAATGTTGATAGATCACGATTAACACCTGATGGTTTCATTATTCTATAGTTTGTTGAGGGAGTTGAATCTTTTATTCACTATGCATGTTCTCAACCTGCATACATGGATAGCCCAAAGATCAAAGGTCTATGTAAAAAGTGAAAAACATATTCATTTTCTTCCTATTGACAAAGTGAATCTCCATTTGTTAAGAAAAGGATTTGTTCGAAATTATTTTGATTGGACATAACATAGGGAGCCATTAATTTATAGCACCTCAAGGGTAATGCAGTAAACTCATCAATAAATATGGATGAGTTTGAAGCGGGACCTGGATTAAGAACAAGTAATGTGGGTGCAACTAAAAATCCTTACATCCAAATGGTTTATGATGCAGCTGGCTATACCTTTCAGGAAAGTATAAAGAATCTTAAAAAAGAACCAAACCCAAATGCAAAACATTTTTTTGACTTATACAATCAGCTGACCAAGAATTGTGGCCAAATTGTGAGACCATGACTCAATTATCTTTAATTGCTTGAATATTGAACATAAAGTCTAAAGGGCATTTTTATGTTCTAAGTTTTGATAAAATTCTTGCATAGTATAATGGATCATTGCCTCCTGATCATACAAGGGTTGATAATTTTTAAATTATAAAGAAACTTATTAGGGGTCATGGTTTTCTAGTTGAAAAAATTGATTATTGCAAATTGGGATTTATGTTGTTTTGGGGAGATGATGTGGAATTGCAAGAGTGCAAATTTTATGGTCAATCTAGGTTCAAACCTAGAAAGTGTACTATGAAACAGAAATTAGTAACTTGGAAGTGAATGTATTATTTCCCACTTATGCCAAGACTTCAAAGACTATATGCCTCTGATGTTACTACATCTCATATGAGATGGTATATTGAATATGAAAATGAAGATTGAATAATGAGCCATCCATCGGATGTACTCGCATGGAAAGATTTCAATAATACCCATTATGAGTTTGCAGCTGAAAGTCGAAACATTAGGTCAGGATTGCCGACAAATGGATTCTAACAATTTGGTCAATCCGACCAACAATGTTCATCTTAGATAATTATAATTACTCCTTATAATTTGCCTCTATAGATGTGTATGAATGAGGCATATATGTTCTTGATTGTGATTGTGGCAACGTCTACAAATCCAAAGCTTAAAATTGATGAATTCTTATAACTATTGGTATCTGAATTGCATCATCTTTGGGAATATATGATATGTATCTTAAACAAATTTTTTTGTTGAGAGCAGCTTTGATGTGAATTATTAGTGATTTCCCGGCGTATGCTATGTTGCCTGGACGGAGCATAGGAGGAAAATTGGGTTGTCCTTATTGTGGTAATGATTTTGATGCTTTTCATCTTCCAAATGGGGCCAAAACATCTTGGTTTGACAACCACAGGAAATTTCTTCCTCCAAATCATCAATTTAGACACAATAAACAAAAGTTCATTAAAAATAGGATGGTACAAACACCTCTCCCCTCACAAAGCTAGTGAAGAGATATTGTAAGAGATTGATGAATTAAGAATGCTGAAAGTTACAAAACTTGAAGCTGATGAAGTTAATATAAATATTAGTAAAAACTTTGGTTAGAGAAAACGCAACATTTTTTTGGGATTTATCATATTGGAAAACTAATTTCATACATCATAATCTAGATGTGATGCATATTTTAAAAAATATTTGACAATTTGTTTAATACCATAATGAACATTGAAGGGAGGACAAAGGACAATACAAAATCATTAGCTTATTTGAAAAAAATTTATAGAAGGAATGAGTTAGATAAAGATCTTCGCACTGTTAAATATCCGAAAGCATATTACACTTTGGATAAAAAAACAAAAGGAAATTTTGTGTGAATGGTTGAAAAGTTTAAATTTTCCCAATGGTTATGTTTCAAACTTGGCAAAGTGTGTGGACATGAGGAAGTACAAATTATTTGAGATGAAAATTCATGATTGTCATGTGTTTATCCAAAGGATAATTCCAATTGCATTTCGGTATTTACTATCGAATAAGGTTTGGGAAGCTATAACAAAATTAAGTTTGTTTTTGAAAAGCTTAACATCATTTAAAATAAAGTTTCCTAAAATCGAAAAATTGGAAAGGAAAATTCTAGTGATCTTGTGCAAATTGGAAGGAATTTTCCCTTCAAGTGTCTTTGATTGTATGCAACATCTACCCGTATATTTAGTACACGAGACTAAACTTGTTGGTCTAGTTTAATATCAATGGTTGTATCCATTTGAGAGGTAATTATAGTTAATATTTAAATAAAAGTTATAGAATGTTTTAATCATAGAATTTTAATAACACTATTTGTAATGTAGTTATTTGCATCACTTAAAGAAAAAAGTCAAAAATAAGGCTAAAGTTAAAGGTTTGACATGTAACGCTTATTTAGTAGAGGAAGCAAGTAAATATTTTTCACATTATTTTGAGTCACATGTGCATGCAAGAGAAAGAAAAGTTCCTTGTAATGACGATGAGGGGAGAAACAGGTGATGTTGATGGTAACTTATCCATTTTCACATGTCTATGATGAATATATGGATGTTGAACAAGAAGAATGATAACAACAGAAGAAATAGAGGTTGCCCATGGTTACATTTTATTGAATTGTAAAGATGTTCAACCTTTCATGCAGTAAGTTTAAGTTGATTTTGAAATAGATTATTTGGAAGTTACTGTTGTTCAAAACTAAAATACATAGTAATGTTTTTAGATTATACAAGCAATGGTTACGCGAGCTAATGCCCGAAAACAACATAGGATGATAATAATAAAGAAGTTGAAAGACACTTTCCTCAATGGTTTGAGAAATATGTAAATTTCACTTGTAATAATTGAAATGGTTGAATTATCAAATCAAAGTGATTAGATGACATTATACTATTTAATATGATTTTTTTTGTATAGGTCTCAGAAAATCCAATAGAGAACAACTTCATAACCGTGTCCGGTGTATTTTGTTAATGGATACAAATTTCATACAGAATATCATGGTCATGACATGGCAACAGTAAATAGTGGGGTTTGCATACAGGGAGAATTGATGGATTATTGTGGTAAAATTTTTTAGATACTTGAATGATATTTAAGTGTGAATGGTTTGATCCAACTCCTAATGTTGGAACGAAAGTGCACAGTCGATACAATCTTGCTGAAATCAACAAAAGAAAATGATTAAGACAATTTGAACCTTTTGTGTTGGTGATGCAAGCGATCCAGGTGTATTATGTCCCCTTTTCTAGCTTACGACAAGAAAAATCAGATTCGTTGGCTGTATGCAAAGTAAAAAAATAAAGGTGTTTCTAAATTACATGGAAAGGAGAAAAAAAGAGAATTGAAAGTGAAGCGTTTCAATAAGATGTTTACGAAATAAATGCATATGTAATATATGACGAGAATGAGCCTTTGATCGATCCAAATAATTAATATAATGAAATTTCATCTTGAGAGGATGAGGAGGGCGAGAGATCTGAAGAGGAGCCCGAGTTTGATTCTAATTCTTCAGAAAAAGAAGAAGATGATGATTTTGATTTACAATTAAGTGCTGATAACGAATAATTTGTGTTTATAATAGAATATTATATGAATAAATCTAATATTGCATCAACAATCTATTATTCTATAATGAATATATATTTTTCTATTACTGGAAAATTCAATAAAATGTGAGTTTTAGGTTAAAAATATGCCACTAAAGAGAAAACAAGATATGATGCAGTTAAGGTTCAAGTTACAACGATTTGGAGAAGCCAGCGCAGTTCCAAGTGAAGCATCACATTCTGTCCTTATTGTTATACCATCCGGTAGCTTTGCTACACCATCCATCAACCGTACACCATCCACCACCCCTGTACACTTTTTTTTTAGTATTTATGGAAAAAAATTCAGGGATGGAAGTAATTTTTTCCACAACTCTTAGCCCCAATCCTATAGCTCATATTAGAATGATCATACTAACTTTAGTTATGGATGGGATCATTAGCAGAATTACTTCCATAATAGTTTGTAAGATGCACAACAATTCTTGTATCGACCAAAAGCTTCTTATTACAACTCAGATCCATCTCTAAAAGAACTAATTAATGTTATCGCTGCTAACACTTTACAATTTCGCCAGGAGGAAAAAGAATTTTGTTCTAACTTTTAAGATTTGAAGGGGCAAAAAAACTCAGATACATATCTAGAGGAATCATTTAATGTTTGTGTTGCTAATACTTTGCAAGTTTAGTAGGATATGTTATGATTCCAGCAGGAAACAAATTCTAGAATCCAAAACTTGGCAAGCCAGATGGGTCAACTAGTGGAAGCTATTAACTACCTAACATCATAATGCGAAGAAATGCAACCATCTTAACTTGAGGAGTACACAAAGGATGTTAGTGCAAAGACCTTACAGAGTGGAAATTAGCTTGACAATCTTAATAGGACTACTCAAGGAATTGCTTGTGTCTAAGAAGTGGAGGAGGAGCTCGAAGTAGAAAAAGACATATCTTTTAGCTCGAGGGTAAGTAATGAATCCATAATTATTGTTGACACTGAACCTTCACGTTTACCTAGCAGGCTGGAGGAATTAAACGAAGAAAAAAAGGTGAAGAGACATTTGAGATATTTCACGAGTGCATGGACTCAGTAGAGATTGGAAATTTGAAGATAGCAAAGCCAATGTATGTGAATGATCATCAACTAAGGCCCTATCCTGAAGAACCTCAATTGGGGAAAGCATATATGACACCTAAAGATCATAATTTTGTCACGTGAGGAAAGTACGATGTAAAGCCAGCAACACTAAACAAAGGCAGTTCTTCGGAGGCAACCTAAGGGAAGTTTGTTTCTTTTCTTTACATTTTTGCATTTATTTCTTATATGCATGTGCGTTTTTAAGTTTATTTGTTTCTTATTTGTTTTTAATTTTCAACAAAATGAGAGAGAGAATAAACAAATAAACAAACATTTTCTTGTTTTCTATTATGTCTAGGACTATATAGTCATGATTAGAGACTGAATTGATTAGAATAATCCATGGTAACTTCAACATACACTTTTGCTCTTGTGATTTGTCAATTTGCATTATCTTTAGAAGAGTAAAGACTAGTGGTAGACAAAGCTAGTGAGATTTTGAGCCTTATTAGAATGACACATCCATATCAGTTTGATTGTCCTTTTATTTATTAGTGACCTTCATGACATGTACATCCTGACTTTGCTTTGACTTTCTATTCAAAACTACATTTTTATCACATGCATTAACATGGAAATGATATAGGCATTCTTTCTTTTTATAAACTAAATTAGTCAAATAGCCTACCCCTTGATATGAATTTTCCTATTGTTAAGTCCCCTTAAGCTTTATTTGCCTTTTCTTTTTGTGCTAACCACATTACATTCTTTAAACCTAACCAAATGTCCTACCCAAGCCTTAAAACTAGTAGAGCATTTTTTTTGTTAATGAATGTAGATGTATAAGAGTATAAGTGTGGGGGTGTGCATATGTATGGGATGGTTATAATTATTGGGATATTATTTTATGTTTTGTCAATGATATTCCCATGTTCATGTATGATTAGGGTTTGATTGTGTGTAAGTTTTAATTATTAACCCTAAATCATAAACCCTAATCAGATTATAAAGGTTGCAATCTCTCAATTCATAGCCTGTCTAAAACACTAATTAGTTCTGAAGTTCTCTAATAAACTATCAAAAACCTATGCAAGATCTCTCTTCGCACAAATTCTTGATTTGATTCAACTCTAGTTTCTGTTAAATCACGAAACTCTCATTAGTCCAATTTAATCATTTTTCATTCTATTCACGCTCTCAGTTTATTATTGAATTACGTTATCACAGAATCAAACCACAACAATATCAAATAAACACATAAATAATCAGATTCTCATTAATTCAAAAATAAAATTCCGAAGGTGAGTTAGAACATACTCGACATTCTAGATCCTATCATCAACTGTTCAATCTAATTTTATAGAATAATAAAATTGAAATAATAGGAAATACAATCTAAATGGATGATGGGAGGCAGCGACATCGGGAAACCTCCTAATTTGGGAAGTACTTCAAGTCAGCTTCTTCTCCTCTTCTCTCTTCCTTCTTCTCTTCTTCTATCTATCGATGATCTCTCTTTGGGGTTTCTCAGGATGGCTGATGCAAAAGCTCCTTCTCTTTTCCTCTTTATGTTCTTTTTATATTCATTTATGTTTTGGATAACCCTAGGGTTTTTTCAGGGTCCAAAAGGTCCAAAAAATCCCTTAAAACATAAAGTTTATAAGTATCTACACGCCTACCTGACGTAGGTCAAAACTATGGCCCTAGATCTTGTGGGCCATTGTTTTGGCCCGAATGTCTTCTAAAACTCCTCCGCTCTTTGATACTAACCCTAAAACACTAGCAAACACATAAAGGTACCTCAAAAATATAATATTTAAGCTCAAAAGCTTGTACTGACCCATAAAACACTAATAATTAACAAACCAACACAATTTGAACCTAAACACATACTAAATGATCAAATTAACATCTAAACACATATTAAACTATGCCTTAAAAGACGATGTAATTTACGCTTATCAATGTAGGTTCTTTCAATTTTTATAAAAAAAAAAGAAAGAAAGGAAAAAAAAAGAAAAGCAAAAGAAAAAATAAATATTTATATGTTTAAATAAAATTATCAAGGAGGAGATGCATATGTGTTGGAAAGTACTTATGATTAGTATTTCCTCCTAAAGTTGTATTGAATGGGTTACTTAAGTATAATGTGAATAAGGGAGATGTAATTCTTAAAGGTCACTCCCTATGGTTACAAGGTCTTGTTTATTATCAACTTTTGTGAGTGATATATGCTTGATATGGTTTATAGTATGAGAGCGTGAATTTAAGCTAGGAAACAAGGTTTTTGCATTCATCACATTTGATGTACACAATTGTGAGTGAATGTTGGTTTTTGCGCTTGATGTTATATTGACTGTTTTTCTTGTTTCATTAGCTTTGATGGATTTTATGCTACTTTACCCAAACACATCTTGCCTTACCCTTACCCATATTACAACCTTGAAAAGTCCTTTGATTCATAATTCTGGATGTGACCTTTAATGGTGGAAAAATGAAATGATTTGCAAAGTTATGGAATGTTATGATCATGAATGGTATTTGAGTGTGCCCATGAATATATCTTATTTAAACACATTTTCCATGTCTACCTCTAGATTGCTCAGTTTCTAAAGGTGATGAATGTTGATTGATCATGATTAAAAGCATTGAATGTTGAATTCTTACTATGGTTTTTGAAAGTTATTAACTTTTTCTTATGACTATCTATTCATGGGAAATATGGGAAATGATTAAATTTTGCTAGGTTTATGATTATGAATATGATGTTTTATCCAAGGACAGTCAAAAGCTAAGCGTAGGGGAAATTGATATGTGCTTAAATGATTATATATTTATTCAATAACATTTAGTAATTAATGATACAAAAATGCTTAAGATACTCGCTTTAGTTTATCTACGGTTTTAGGTATGATTCAAAAGCGAAATAGCTAAAATGAGTTGAAAGCACTATATTTGAGCTATTTTTCAGAGATTCACAATCCTTTGTCATGATGGAGCAAGAATGAGAAAGATTAGAGCAAGTAACGACAAGAAAATGTATGAAGATGATGATTATATGTTGAAAACACAAAGAAGAAGACTGTAGGAGGGCTCACAACCAAACAAGAAACTATGGCTGTGACAATGTTTTACATAGGAATGAGACACCTCTCATTCCCATGAAAAGGTGTGTCATGGGTTTGACACACCACTCATACTCGTGCCACACAACTCACACTCGTGCATTGTTAGATAGCTCACCCGAAACCCTACCCTTTTAGTATAAAATGTAACATTTGACAGTAGATGTTTATGCTTCGTTTCAAGAAAACATTCAAAGGGGTGGAAGGCTTGATTTTCAAGAGAAGAAGGGGAAGAACTCTAATACCTTAGAGACCTATGAAGAACTAACTTCTAGAAATCAGTTCGAAGGTGATATCAATGCTGACGAACCTAGTTATGCATATTTTTCATTGTGTTTGCTATTATTACTCTCTTTAAGGATTGATGATGATATCCTATGCATATGGATTTGTGTTTTCATGTATGAATGATATTTTTCTCGTTCTCGTTAGATTGTTTATGGATGAACCCATTGCTAGAATTTCAATATAATCTATAATTATTATTGTGAGATTCGTTTATGGCAACTAATGGTTTCGATTCATTAAGGATAAGATAACTTAGGTTAAATGACTCGAGCTTGTGTGGTTGTTGCCTTGATTAATCTGATTTCCTAATTCGTAATGCGGTTGTCCAATTAAATCAAGAGAGCTTATTCTAGGTTGTTCGATGGTTAGGTTTATTTAATGAGCTCTTCTTAATTAATCAATACATAAGGGAAAACTGGGGTTAACAGAGCTTATTATTAACCTATGATTAATAGTTACTAAGAGAGGTATAAGAACAACAATTCAATGAAATATGTTCAACAGCGTGTGAGTCTAGATTGAACTGATGACCGTGTCCTTAACGAATTCATCACTTTCATCATTTTTTCATGTTTTCTTTATTTTGTTTTCATTAATTTAGTTTTATTCTCTAAACACCGATTATTTTCATTTTAAAAGCTTTACACACTCTCTTTATGGGATCGATATAGACTCACCACTACTATATTTATAGATCTAGTTATTTTGAGTTGTGTTATGATTTGCTACTTCATTATGACCAGCAAATTAGGTAGAAGATTATCACCTTTCAAATTTCTTAACTCTCATCTAAAACATCCTTAACTCGAACCTATTATCTCAGCTGTTGTCATTATGACTTTTTAGGGTTTTAAAGCTTTTCAATATCTCCAAATGTTGAAAACAGTCAAATTTGATTATATAAAGCTTCTTAAAAACAACATTAATACTTTAAAGCTTAACAGGATTTCCTTAATTCAGAAGCAGTTAGTAATTAACCTTACAAACTCTTCATTGATTAATAAGGAGAAGACTGAGTTGAAAAAATAATTACAAACTATTGAGGACTATAGGTCTCATCTAAAGCAAAAGTCAAAGACTCAATGGATTCAAGAAGGTGACAAAAATACCAAATATTTCTTCAATGTGATTCAAGACATGAGAAACAACACAAAATAATCTCTCTTAAGGATAGCTATGGTGAGCTAGTGTATGATCAGGAAGAGTTTGAAGAGATGGCTAGAAGACATTTCAAGGATATTAATGGAGTATCAACACATGCCTTAGCTTCTCTGATAATCTAATTAATAGAATTAATGGTTCAATAGATCTAAACTATCATTCTACATTACTCAAACAAGTCATAAATGAGGAGATTAAAGGATTTAAATTTTTCTTTCATCTAAACAAGTCCCCAGGTCCAGATGGCTTCAATGCCAAATTTTTTAAGAGAAATGAGATGTCCTTCAATCATCATTTTTAAATATAGTGCATGAGTTCTTCAAAAGTGACAGATTGCTTACTGAAATGAATAATACTTTACTAGTCTTGGTTCTTCAATAATCTAATCCTAAGAGTTTGAATGATTATAAACCAATATCTTGTTGCAATGTAGTGTATAAGATCAATGTTAAAATTCTTTCTAAGAGGTTGAAGGTTACCTTACCTAGATTAATCAATCGAATTTAAGGTGCATATGTCCTATTTTTTAAGTATTTGGCATGTTTTTCTTACGTAATAGGTTATTATTATGTTGTTTTGGGACTTATTTTGTGTGTTTTTGTTTACTTTGATCTTTATGGTTGTTCTTTTATGTTTGATGTTGGTTTAGGGTAAGAATTGATCATTTTGGCATAGGAATTAAGGGTGGCCTCCTTTATGATTGAGCTAGGGTCCAAGAGAGGAGAAAAGAAGTGGAGGAGCTGTAGAACAAGAACCCACCATCATGGGAATGGGTCTGTTTCCCACAACCATGGGAAATCACTTCAGAATGTTTCTGCCACATTAACCTACGATTGTGGGAAACACAGGGATATTTCACACGATCATGGGAACTGGAGGTAGAATGAACACGCAGGTTTCACTTGTTTTTAGGGTTTTATGACTTATATTGTAATATATAAGGGCACAAATCCCTAAGGTCAAAGGACGGTCGTGGGAAACTTGCCTCCTTAAGCTAAAAGACAGATTGAGAGCCTAGAGAGAGGTAGAGAATCAAGATTTTCATTCCCAATTGGGCAAAGAGCACATCAATTCTAGATTTTCTAGATTTGGGAAAAGAAGAGGAGGAGATTGCTTTATTTAGTTCTTATTTTGTTTTTTTCTCTTCCAGCATCTTTATTATGGATTGTTTGATTGTTAGGGATGATAATGATATTATGAGTGGCTAAATTTTTTTTAAAGGTTTGTTGTTTGAACTATTTGTAAACCTTCAGTTATTGATTTAATAATAAAAATCTTTATGTTATTTATTAAGCTTAAACCTTGCAATGAGCATAGTAATCTATGTTCAATATACAACGAGAGTTGGTGTTTAATAAACCTATAGATAACAAGTTATTGATTTATTAGGAAGATATTTCAATATATTATTATACTGCCTATAGGATAGCATCATATCTAGTTGAATGTTTAGGAAAGGCTTTGCATATTGAGAGATCCCATATTTAATCCTAATTTATTTAACTAGTGACATTTAGTTACACCTTAAAAGAGGGTAGCTAAAATTTTAGGAAATCTTAGGCCAAGCATAAATTGAATCAATTAACCAGAGGGGAGCAAATAGGGATAATGACAAGTCCCAATTTTTAATCTTGATTTTCTCCATGTTTGAGTTTATGTTTTTGGCTTTGGTTGTGTTGTTTCCTTTTACCTTTAGTTTTTCTTTGTTTTACTTTTCTATTTAAATTTGTTTGAATCAGTTTCTTAAACAAAGAGCAACTTGAATTAAGTAGTGCCTAAGCACAATCCTTGTGGGATCGATATCTACTTTTTACTACAAGTTACGACCCGTATACTTGCAATTTTAAGCATAAAACTAGTAGTTTGTTTTGCAACCAACAAGTTTTGGGCGTCGTTGCTAGGGATTGTTTGTTTAGCATCTTGTTTAGTTTGTATTACTTTGATTTAAGAGTTTTTTTGATACTTTTCCTTGTGTATTTACAGGTCTATGAACACAAGGAGCACGCAAACATCTACTGAATTTAATGATGAAGAGTTATCGAATATCACAAGGCACGAACGAGAGTTGAGAAGAGCGAAGTGCCAAGACAATATACAAAGAAATATGGCAGAAGAAGGAGAGCAAGGAGGAGCTAAGAGGACATTGATGGACTTTATGAGGCCAGGTTTCAGTCCTCAAGGAGTTGCAAGGCCAGTGATTCAAGCTGGTAACTTTGATATCAAGCTGGCACTCCTTAACATACTTCAGAGTAGTGTGCAATTTTTTTGGGTTATCCAACGAAGATTGCAATGCCCATCTTGCAAATTTTTTGGAGATTTGTAACACCTTCAGGTTTAATGGGTTGTTTGAAGATGCCTTGCAGTTGTGATTGTTTCCTTTCATTTTGAGAGATCAGGCAAAGGCATGGTATAACTCACTCAGTTAAGGGTAGATCACTACTTGAGAACAGCTAGCCCAAGCATTCCTTGCTAAATACTTCCCTTTGACCAAGACAACAAGAATCATAAAGGAAATCTTAAATTTTCAACAAAATAATGGGGAGTCTTTATATAAAGCTTAGGAGAGGTTTAAAGAATTACAGAGAAATTGCCCCAACCACAACCTTCCGAGGGAGTTCCTTTTGCAAACATTCTACAATGGTGTAAATCAGAGTACAAGAGGAACCATTGATGCAGCTGCTGGAGGATCTTCGATGAGAAAAACTATCGATGCAGCTCATGATCTTTTGGAAGAGTTAGCGAGCAATAGTCGTATGTGGTCAAGTGGAAGACTCTCTGAGAAATATAGAATTACATCAACGAGAGCAATATGAAGCTGTCACACTTAAGAATGGGGAACAGCTAAAAGAACCAGTGGAACACCAAGTTGAACACTACCTTATTGAAAACCAATAGATGAAGAAAGAGGATGAAGAAAAGAATGTCAAACCTCCATATTGTTCACTAGTTCTTGATATACCATGTGTGAACATTGAAAAATCTTTGGTAGATGTCCATGAAAAGAACCTTATCCTTTGGATTAATGATGACCAAGTGACATTCAACATGAATGATGTATTAAAGAATCTAAAGGAGAGTAGCTCATTTAGGATAACTGATGTGTTCGAATCTTTTAAAGAATAAAAGGATAAAGAACATATGACAATAAACATCGAGTTTAAAGAAGCTATAAATATCTCTATTCATGAAGCGAAAGAAGTAAAGGAGATGAAGGTGATTAAAGAAGCAAGACGGCAACTCACCTTCTTATAGGACAAACTATTGGATTCAATGAAAGATTCAGGGAGTTTTGTTATTCCCTATTTTATTAACATTTTGTTAGTGAAAAGGACATTACTGAAATTAATTGGTTTTCTCAACTTTATCAATATTGTCCTTCTGATCATTTTGCAATTTGTAACATACTTACAGGCTACAAAACAAAAATTAGGCATCATAGGGGGAAGCAAGCCGCTTATAATTGATCGTGGATGAGTTTTAAAGGATAAAGGTAAAGCTAATAACCATAAATTAGCACGGTTACTAATTAGATTTAAATTGTTGAGTAGTTTGTTTTAAATTCTTAAATAAGTTTTGATTGATTTGGAATGGTTTCGATTGCTAATTCTTTTACTCTCTTGAGTTACTTATAAGATAGGGAAACACTCTCGATGTCAAGCAAATTTGGTCTCAACATTATCGCCATCACCATAAATGGTTTCGTGTTCTAACCCTTTTCTTTTCTTTTTTTGCATGTATTTTCTTCTTATATTTTTTGTATATTATGTTTTATTTCCCCCTGGTTTGTTTGTGTACCCTTCTCACATTAAGCACAATTTGTTTTTCAAGTGTGGGGAGGGTTATGTGTTTTTACCTTGAATGTGAATTTTGCATATTGCATGATAGTTTGTTTAGGTTGCATGATGTGAATTGTGTGAATACGTCAATGGCTAGGACTTAACGGGATAGATTTAGCCTTAAACATAGTCTTTTAGGTTGTGAAGAATTATTAGCTTGTGAAATTAGTGACCTAAGTTACTTAGGGATAAATATGCTGGTTAATTAGGATATGATGCTAGTCCATTATTTGCCATACTCATTTATAATTTTAGGCCAAACAAATACGTGATATTATTAGTACATTTTCATGAGAATGATTAGCTAAAGAAACAAGGTCGGCAAAATTTTGGGTTAAAAAATTGTTTAATTTTAACTAAAATAACTATTCCGCTAGGTTTTGGGTTATGAATAGAGCTAGTAGCTAGTTGAGAATGTGATGTAGCTGAGTAACCTGATCGACACGCATCATAAATGCGTGCCTTCATGTAAAAAGGCTATAATAACATTCCAACCAAGCAGCTTAGAAACAACATGACTTAGTGAGTAACCAGATCGACATTAGTCACAAATATTTGCCTTCGTGTAAAAATACTAGGTTCATGTCCTTAAAGAAAAATCAACAAAAATAATGTTTTCAAATAAAAAACCTACCAAACTTATTAGTAACTTGATTTTTCATGAAAACCTATTGTGTTGGGACCTATTTCCGAATCCCAACCTCACGAACAAAACGAAAACGAAGCAAAAACAAATTGGATAAAACGAATTCGAAACAAATGGTTGGTTCGACCGAACTGAAACGAATTTCCGAAACACAAATCGGAACGAATAACAAAGGACGGATTTTCATAGAGTCCGACATCCGAAACGTGAACATATATAAGACTATCGCGTTGGAAATCCTAGACTTATCCAATCTGAAATCCGGTACATATTATTATTTTTTCATTCTCTTTCTTTTTCAATCCTTTCATATTCATTCTAATCAACTTTATACGATTCGAAACAATACAATAC
>JANZXV010000004.1:23388796-23399570 GCA_027576455.1 Erythroxylum roigii
AATGGGAATAAGGACAAATGAATATAAAGACTAACTATCCTGATTCCACTTTGGTAATCAAAGCACAAGAGGAAGGGAATAAGGGATGAAGCATATTCATTCACTCTTAAGAGTCCCTCTCAAGTTGCTAGCTAGGAAAGATAAGTAGTCTGATCCAAAAGGAGGGAATGTTTGCAAAGCCTAAGGGAGTTATGATTAAGTGACATTAGAGATACATAGTGTTACTGTCGTCTGCACGCAAATTAAACCATAAGTTTTTATAGCAAAAACATACTATAGAAAATTAAGGATCATTCGTGCGAGAAATTCTAATTTATTAATCGTTATGCAAGAAATATTTAATATAATAGGTTATGGTGATATAAAATTTTATGATAAAAATAAATTAAATTCTGTAAATAATAAAAAAAAGAGTAATAAATGAAATGAACTTTAGATTATGGTCACTTCCACCGTTTGAAACTACAATTGATCATCGATACAAAAAATGTTATTCCATTGATCACATATTTGATGTGGTATTAAACACTTGGCTTTTCTTAGGATTAGTAAATAAAAACATATAATTCAATTAAACTTTATTATTTAGCTACCTTAAAAATGATCTAAATTTAATTAAACGATAGATAAGAAAAGAAAGACTATTAAAACAAGATAACAAAATATCTATAGTTAGATTTAATCTAATTAAATGATGTTCCTAGAAGTTAATAATTTTTGACATAGTAAATTAAAAGCTCTTAATTACTATAAAGATTAAAGGAATTGAACTTTTATGTATTTAATATTTAATCTAACAGTTGATTATTTCAAACAACAAATTAATCGGGTGCATTAGAGATCAATAAAAACAAAAGCAAAAAAGAACAATTCAATAGATGAATAGATAATACACTTCGTAATAAAATCTAATCATCTCCCATAAAGTTTCAACTATTTTTAATCAAAGTAAGGAAGTTAGCCGATCATGGCTATAGCTACTAGTACTACTAAAGTAAGGAAGTTAGTCAATGTGGATGGTAGCTCTCTCGGCAATCCCAACGCTGTTGGTTTTGGTGGTTTGATTCGAGATGAAACTGGTCGTTGGATTGTTGGTTTCACAGGATTCATTGGTGTCGCCACAAATTTGCTAGCTGAGCTCCAAGCTATTTTTCATGGCTTTTCTGTAGCATGGACTCGCGGTTATCGGCGAGTTATTATAGAGTCCAACTCTCTCGAAGCTATTCATTTAGTTACTGTCTCGTATTCTCACTCTCACCCTTATTTAGCTATTATTGAGGATATCAGGCACATGATGAATAGAGATTGGGATTGTTCGATTTGTCACACCCTCAGGGAAGGAAACCAATGTGCTGATTTCTTAGCAAAATATGGATCTTCTTCATCGCCGCGTTGGCAGGTGTGGGACAGCCTATTGCCGGGACTTCGTCAGTTGCTGCAAAATGATGTTCTCTCTATTGCTTTTCTGAGGCGTTAGGCCTCCTTTGTCTTTTCCTTTTCACCAAAAAAAATTAATTGAGACCATAATTGATAGTTAGTCTCATCCAGTATAATAGAGACAGGAAAAGAGAAATTGTCCTATTGGACAATAACTTATTGTGGCGCGGAAGTTGGAACAATAGAACCAAACATAATAAATCTAACGGACAAATACAAAGTGATGAATAAAAAAAAGATGATGACAGATTTGAGATCACGATCAATAGAGAAGAGATCGCAACAGAAAGGTTTTGAACAAGTTTGATTCATTTAGTGAGAGAACGTTTGGCTCAGGTTCATGTTGATGACTTCGGTGGTGGTTGATTCAATTTGACTCAGCAAGATAACTCACCGAGATGGCTCTGATACCATAACAGAGTAGACAGTATTTGGGGTTTAATTTTATGTGTATATATTCTTCACCAATTGGAGGCATATTTATACATGTACAAAGTCCTACATTGATTCGGAATATAATTATATATGGAATACGATTAATACTAATTATTATACAATTATACTCCTAAAATCACTCTTAATGTCAACAAATAATAGTCCATACAAATCATCAAAAGTTGTTGGAGTGAGACGAGCCTTAAGTGAATGGGTGAAGGGATGATACACAGGTCCCAAACTAGCCAAGATGGCATCCACGAGATCCTCAACATCAACAGGACTCTTTAATGCAGCCAACTGATCAACCAAGGATTAGACACGCCGTATATAGACAAAGATACTCTCATTCTCTCTCTTAAATGACTGGCTTGCAATTTTAGATGTTGGATCTACGCACGAGAACCAGAAGCATACAATCATCTCAACTTTTGCCAAGCTGCTTGAGCAGATTCAACACCCACTATTTGGGAGAGGATACATTCCGAAACTAAAGATATGATCTAACTCAGGACCAACTGATCTTCACAGTACCAAGTGATATAATCTGGATTGGAAGCACTGGTGTCAGTAGTTGCAGCAGGAGATATGGAGCTACTATCCACGTGATGAGCTAAGTTGAAACTATCAAGAAGGGGAAGAAATTGGGCCTGCCAGGGTACATAATTGGATGGGTTTAATTTAATTGCTAGCTGGTGTGAGGTAGCAGGGAGGGAGGGTAAAGTAGGGCCGGTTGAGGAAACGAGAGTAGTGGAAGACAACATTGCTGGAAAAAAAGAGAGAGGAAAGAATAAGGTATTTAAACCAAAGTGTTCTAATACCATATTTTTGAAACGTTGTCATGTTCGCTCAACGCATATTATTCATATTTAAAGATAAAACGTCATACAGAAAACTTGGAGGACATACCCCCCATTCAAAACCAGACATAGAATTGGCTGCCCTAGCTATCTTATGAGCAACTTGATTTGCTAGTCTCCTAATAAAAGCAGTAGAAATAAACTGATGCTCGTTAAGAAGAGCTTTACAATCCTGAATAATCAATGAAAAGTACAAAGGAAAATTATTTGTGGATGTTAATAATCGAGTAATTATTTGACAATTCGTTTCTACACAAATGGGAGAAAAGGAAAGGCTCTTGATCCAGCTTAAGGCTTCTCGAAAACATAATGCTTCACCGATTTGAGGATCCCTCCAACCCAGTAAAATCATTAACTTTCCCGCACAATTTAGCCCATTACAATCCCGTACCACCATTCCGAATCCATAAAATCCAGAAGATAGAAGCACCACATCTACATTACACTTCAACTAGTTCGGTTGTGGAGCTTGCCATTTGGATTGAGGATTTTATTGCTTTGAAGGTGGGCTGTTGTTCCTGTTTTGAGCAGTTTGCAATTCTAATAATGTTGTTGTGGCTCTACGAATAATAAAGGATGGGTCCTGAGTCTGCTGTTGCCATACAACTTCATTGCGGTGGATCCACAAGCTCCATATAATCATGCATATCTCCCCCTTCTGTGTCTTTGTAAAACAAGACATAATTGATGCAAGCCAATGATGCAGTGTTATAGTAGGAGACGCATTCCAAGCCACAGAGTAAAAATGCCAAACAAAAGTAGCAAAATCACAATGAAAAAATATATGTTGTTCATACTCTGGTGCTCTACCGCAAAGAGGGCAAGTGTCAATTATATCCATGTGTCTTTTTTTTAGATTTGCTCTACATGGAAGTGTATTTCTCAAAAGACGCCAGATAAGTAGTTTGACTTTACCTGGAACATGCATTTGCCAAATCTTCTCCCATGGAAACCCAATTTCTCTGAATTCTATATTTACGCCCTCCATACCCTTCCTATAGCCTTCTTTAACTCTGTATTCTCCCTGATTGTTGAGAGTCCACATCCAATCATCCTTGCGCCTTGAGAGACTGAGCAGGATCTGTAGAATCAATTCTGCATCTCGTTGATCGAAGGCATGTCTGATCCTTTCTTCATTCCAACGATGATCCCTAATGAGCTCGGCTACGTACTCGAACTGCTCCTTGTATTCTGACTGTATATACGGATCCCCATCATCCATTAACCAGGTATCTCACCAAATATGGATGTGCTGCCCATCACCAACCCTTCTTCTACATCCCTGAATTATAATTGATTTGGCCTGATGTATACTTCTCCAGATTTGGCTTGGGTTATTACCCAACTCTGCTGAAAAGAAATATGTCTTGGGGAAGTATCTGGCTTTGATAATTTTTACCGCGATCGAGTTTGGGTATTTGAGTAACCTCCATCCTTGCTTTGCCAAAAGAGCAAGATTAAATTGCCTCAAATCTCGATAACCCAATCCTCCATATATTTTTGGTATGGCTAGCCTCTTCCATCGCAACCATCGTATACCCTTGTTTTCTCTTCCTCTGTTATGCCAGAAGAAACCATTCATCAAATTCTCCAAATCTTTACAAGTGTCCAGCGATAATACAAAATAGTGACATAAGGTAATTCGGCATAGTCTGTGCAACAGTCCTCAACAATATATCTTTTCCAGATTTGGACATCACTTTAGTTTTCCACCCTTGTAATCTTTTTGTAAGCTTCTCTATCACATAATGAAAGACATGGTATTTACCTCTTCTAATGACAGACGGCATACCCAAGTAATTAGTATGTCCTACAATCTCCGCAACCCCCAATGTTTGACATATCAAATTCTTCATTGTAGATATAGTATTAGGAGTAAATGAGATGCCTGATTTGAGAAGATTAATTTTTTGTCCCAACCCGTTCTCATATAGCTGCAGGATAGTCTTTAACTTTATCGCCTCCTCCACTGTAGCTCCAGGAAAACATATAGCGTCATCCGCAAAAAACAGATGAGACACTAGAGTAGCACCTCTGGCGACTACAGTCCTATGGATGTGACCTTGTGCCTGAAATTTTTGTAAGCTAGCAGATAAGCCTTCCGCATAAATGATGAACAAGTAGGGAGATGACGGGTCTCCTTGTCTTAATCCTCTACTAGGAATCAAAGCCCCGTATTCTTCATTACCTCAAACAAAATAATAGGAGACTGATGTTACTATCTTCATAACCTTAGAGACCCATGCTTCATGAAATCCCAACTTCAACATAATCAGCCGCAAGTACTTCCATTTTATTCTATCATATGCCTTACTCATATCGGTTTTGAACCCACCTTTCCTTGAGTTTCCTTTTAAGAGAATGGAACAACTCATACGCCACAATAATGTTATTGGTAATTAAATGATTAGGGATAAAAGCACTTTGGGTATCTGAAATAATTAGAGGTAAAACCGGCTTTATTCTGTTGGCGAGTACTTTGTAGACAATGCGATCAGTGACATTGCTCAATGATATAGGTCATAAATCAGATATTATTTCTGGTGCTTTCTTCTTCGGGATAAGTATAATATTTGTTCTGTTCATCCCAGGCATGGGAGCATCTCCATTCAAGTTTCTAGGACATTCTTGAGTAACATCTTTTCCAACTATATCCCAGTAAGTCTGAAAAAATCCTAGGTTGAATCCATCTGGTCCTGGCGACTTATCAGGATGCATGGAGAACAAAGTTTGTCACACTTCCTCTTCAGTATATGGGGTCACTAATAAGTCATTTTGGAGGGGAGTTACCTTACAGTCCACATTGCTTAAAATCTGGCTTGTGTCTCCACGTGAAGAAGTGAATAGTTGTTGATAATAATCCAGTAGCATATTCGGTAGTCCTGATTCCCAGTCAATCCATTCCTCATTACTGTTTTTGAGCTTAGAAATGAAAATTTTCCTATGCTTGTGAGAAGCCATTAAATGGAAAAATTTCGAATTAGAATCACCTTCTGCTAGTGTTGTTTGGCCCTTTGTTTCCAATACACTTCATGCTGTAGAAGAAGCTCACTGTACTGCTATTCTAATTCTTTTAAGACCTCCCTGTTAATCGTCGATTGGCGCCGCACACTTGTCATCTGCTGTTTAACTCTTTTGATTCGATGGTGAAACTCTTGATGATGAGATTTTGCCCAAATTTGCAAGTCTTGAGAACAAGAGCGTAGTCGGTCTTGAAGAGAACAAAGTAAGCCTGTCGACCATCCCTTACTTATCATCTATCTACATTCTTCCTCTATGGTCCATGCATTCTCGAATCGAAAACGCCTTTGAACATATTTCTTCCATGGAACACCTAGCGATAGAAAGATGGGTAGATTATTAGAAGATTCAGTCTGGAGAACATAAACTCGTGCCATCGAGAACGATGAAGACCAAGCGGCCATTCCTACCGCCCTATCCAGCCTCTCTCGCATAATTGCAGACTCATTTCTCCAATTTTCCCAAGTGAACAGTGAACCCTCAGCCCCCAATTCATATAACTGACAGTCCAGTAGCGCTTGTCGAAAACCCTCCATCAGTACTATAGGATGTGTATTATTGCTCTACTTCTCAGAAAGAAAAATGATGTCATTGACATCGTCGATGACACACCATGGCAAATCCGACCAAGCTATCGAAGCAAATCCCAGCCCAGTTGCTTGTTATGTCGTTCTGGAAACCCATAAAAGCCAGTTAAACACCAACGTTTAATGCCTTCAATACAGACCATTACGTCAATATGATTTTGGGAGTAACTTATTAATTGGGTCATTTCCTTTCTTTCCACAATAAAACCAAGCCTCGTCTGGTTCCAATTGGATCAACAACAAACATACCTGTAAAGCCTAACTTTGTTTTAAGTCGTAAAATTCTGTCTCTGGTAATTTTAGTTTTCATAAGGAAAATAAAATTGGGTCTCTTTTCGGACACCATGTCCTTTAAAGCTCGGACTGTTTGGGGGTTCCCAAGCCCCCAACAATTCCAGCTTAATATACTCATGGGTCGAGGTGGGCTTCGGAACCAAAGCCCACCAAATTCAAGTTTTTTGACCCAGTCTCGAGGGTACTCAGGATAAATTCTTCCTCCATGTTAACATTTTTAGAGGCTGCTTCTTCTTGGAGATGTATGTGTTTAGAATCAATTACCGTGATTGTGTCGGTTGCTATATATAGCGAGGATGTAGCTTTTGCGGGATTTGCAACTATCAAGCTCTCATATTGATACTGTTCATTATTACTCCGAATCCATTACTTACCGGATTGGCATATGGAATTTGAATCCCATGAATCTCGGTTGTATTTGTGGACGTTCCTATGTCAGTAGATATTACAAGATTATGTCCATGTGTCATCGGAGCATCTAGAGGACTGTCTTTGACATGTGGCATAATATCATTTTCTGACCTTAGCCATCTAGCTTCGACCTGGGTTGTTTTTCTGGATTCCACTTTTAACCATGGGCCATACGCAAATCTTTCTTTAGGAATTCATGGAAGTTCATATAAGAGATGACAAAAACGATCAGTATGCCCAACTTTGCCACAAAAACAGCAGAATGTATTCAATCTTTCATACTTAAAATCTAAACAGACTTTTTCCCCTTATGGTTTCTTTATAAAGAGTTTTTGTTTTAATGGCTTGCGGATATCAATTGCCACCTGAATCCGCATGAAGTCTCGCCAGATATGCAAGAAGTTACGTGGGTCTGATTCCACATATTCTCCAATATAGTTTCCAGCATCAGCTGCAATTATTTCATACATAAAACTATTAGGAATATTATAAATCTGAACCCATAACTCTAGTCTTACCAGCTCTACTTGACGAGGGTTGTCATTGGGTTGTAATTGATGTAGTAGAAGGGGAAGTTGTTGATAATTCCATGGATCATCCCGCATCACTCTTTCCACATCGAGGTGATGAAAGAACTGAAAAATGAAGACGTTATTCCCAAGTTCTTTGATCAGTATCCCTTTGATAGGACACCATACGCTTGCTATAATCTGTTTAAATATCGGGAAGTTTATCATCTTCTCTGTTACTAATCGACCTATGATACAATGTTGCCATGCAATCCCTGTTGTCCCCTGTTCTCCGTTGGCTGTGTCATCAGTGTATTCAAGTATACCTTCATCCTCTTCTACGTTTAGGCTGCGATATATCTCATGGACCAGTTTATCTTCTTCAGATTCCGTAGCCATAAGACTAAAATGAACAAGGTTATGTAAATGATGGAGTAGTATGCAAAAAGAACCAGAAACCAAAACTGGGATTTAAGTGTGAAGGTGAATAAAGCACTTGTTATCTAGAAACAAGAGGAATAAAGTCTAGACATAGCAAGACAGAAGAACAGTACTCTAATACCATTTAAATGCTTTGTCATTCATATTCAACAAATCAACATAGAGATACATAAGGGCTGTGGCTCGATGGTTGAGAGCGAGCCTTGATTTCGGTTAGGTCTCAGGTTTGATTCTCTACTAGCTCCTCTTGTAAGTAGGGTGTTCAAAAAAAAAATGTAGATATATACAAAAACTTGGGTTGTTAGCTAAGAATTAGGTAAGGTTATCTATACAGTTACGTCCCCTTATCAAATATTACATCCTTGTCGAGAAGCAAAATTGAAACTTCTATAATCTTGCTGTCAGTTTACTAGGACTTGACCTAATTTTATTTGAAATTAATAAAATTGAACCGATTTGACTAGATTTCAAATTGGGATTGAACTTTAAAGGAACTCAAATTAGACCAATCCAACCTAACTATTTCTATTTTTTTTTTCAATTAAAACTACGTTTTTTTTGTTATTATAGTTAAAAAAATTTAATAAATAAATATAATTTTCAAATCTAACTTGAAGTTAGATCGATATTAGAATTAAACTTAAACTCAAGCTGTAAGTCCCAAAGCGATCAAGCCTCTAGCTAAACTTAGATGCTTGTTTTTTATTTTTGAGCTAAGCTCAAGCTTAAGAGGATCTGAGCTCTACCTGTCCAATATCATCCCTAATCTCATCTTTTATTTTAATACTATGGAACAAAACCCCCAATTTTGCATGAAAGAGATATTAACGTTATAAAAATCAGATTAGGTAAGTATCAATGTTTTAAAACAAGACCTTAACTAAACATTGAATTACTACATTGAGAAGATTAACATTTAATTATTTAATTATTATTATACAAAATCAAAAGAATTAAGATAAAAATATATAATTTAATAATAATATCAATCAATTTAAATAACTCTAACTAAAATTTAATTTAACATAAATATCTTTAAATAGTAATAATAATTTGTAAAATACTTATTATAAAATTTTAAAAACTCTAAAATCTTAAGTAGTAAAATTAATTAAATTCATTGATAATATTTGAACCAAATTTAAAAAGTTTGATAGCTGTAATTTTTAAATTTTATTTAATTAATTAAATTTTCGTAAAGAGATAAAAATTCACAAACATTTAATTCACCCCTCTTAAATGCCTATATAACGTATGTCAAAAATTAGATTTATTCCCTACCTACCATATATTCAAAGTATGTCTATACATTATAAGTTATAATGATAGCATTATTATAGTATTAGTAATATATTCAAAATTATTTATTTTTATCATAAAAATAATATTTTTAAAAACCTTAAAACTCGCAATAAAAAAGATAAATAATCTACATAAATTTTTTTTTTCCTCTTTACCTATTGCTTTGAAGTTTTTTCCACCTTTAGTCGCTGCAAGTTGCAACTTCTAAAGCTTGTCACTGTTTATACCTTCACTTTTTACTGAGGAAAAATATTGAACTACTCATGCTAACAGAGATAGATCCTTAAGCAATAACTAAAATCTTACAGGCTAGAATGAGTTTCCAGTGAAATTAATGTAAGCAAGCATACAAAATAAAACGCTCATAGTCATACATACACAAAACCGGCATTCTCAATAATACTATATAAGAGTGTACACTCCATAGCCACCTTCGTTACAGATCCACCTTCTCCATGGACTCTTCTTCGTTTCTGACTTTCTAAAATAGTAAAGTTCCGTACAATAATATTCTTTTGAAAAAATGTTTAAAAACTTGCGATCGACTTCTATCAAGGTGTTTTTCTGTCATTATTTTGTCTAATTACATCAGGATTGATTCTCCTTCAACTGCTCTGTGGCATAATTTTGCTTTTCGCCCGTCTGTGTAGTGGAGCTTTTGAGCTAATTTTCATCTTGCACACTGCTACTTGTTCTTTCAATATCTGGAGTCACCCCATTTTCCACAACAGCTACATCTCCATTTTCAATTGCACTATTTTCCTCTATATTTTTCTCTGGTTTAGGAAGTTCTCTTGAAAGGGAAGTTTCCAATAAGCGCGCAATACAATGATACATATTCTTTGCGTCCATAATAAGAGCAGCACCCCCTGGGTAACATCGACCAAAGCTACTCGCACAGTATGGATAAGCAACCTACAAAGGAAAGCTTGTAAGAGCTCCAGGATCCTAAATTTAATTCATAGCCAACAATTTGCCAAGGACAACACAGTCCAAGTTATCAAGTACCAGACCTCTATAAATGTGCGGCAAAGTGAAAGGAAAAGTCCAGACTCATTCTCCCTGAGCATCCGAGTCGTATTATACCGCAATAGAGAATCTGAAACAGCCTGCAAGCCCTTAATTAATTCTTGTGCAAGCACGCTCTTCAAACTTAGTGGGGCACATGGACGCAGCTCATTCATTGCAGCAGACACACCTAAAGGCATCACAGAATTGCTTGATTTAAAAGAACTGAAAGTACAATTTAAACGCTTCAACTATTATTTCACACAACCATAAACAAGGACACAGCCTTCGACACAACCCCATGCATACTCAAACCTGACCATGTAGATCATAGTCTCTAATGTCTGTTAAGTTTAGTTAATTCATTATTCTAGAAATATATGAATTAGTAATATCAAAGAAGTATCCCTTATCAATTCTGTAGTCATCTCGGTTTTCTGTGAGAAAGGAAAATTGTAGCAATTTGCTA
>JANZXV010000004.1:23422985-23435431 GCA_027576455.1 Erythroxylum roigii
AATCACGTTTACTCCATCAACCTCAACTCAGAAACATCAAACAATAGCAGAAGAATGAAGAATGAAGAACAGAAGAACCAAGTAAATCTGTCTTCTCTAATTTCTTGCAAGTTTTACATATCTGCAGAATTGACAAGCTTTATCAGTATTTGTGTTTGAAAGATAACAGAATCAGTAAGAAAACCCAACAGTCAGTAGTAGAGATTTCGATGAAAAACGAGCTAAGGGGCTCTGTTTTTGGTGTGATGAGAAGTACACCTTTGGACATGAATGCAAGAAGCGTCAACTCAAGTTGTTTGTGGTAGCTGAAGATGATGAGGAGTTGAGTTCACTTACGGATGCAAGCGAGAAACCTCTGGGGGAGGATGTTATATAACTTTTCTATTCCGACCAAAACACGTTTCCGAATATCCGTTTACAAACTAAGACTCCAAGGACACCGACAGAGAATAACAGAAAGGAAGAACAGAGGCACACATACAACATTCACACACACGAAAACATGTCGTACGAGGCTCTGGACTCTACAATTTATTGCCGTAACCTATTTTCCCCTACACCCGCTTACATGAATTGACCCTTGCAACCGCTCGTTAACTCCACACGATCACTTGCGCATCTTCTGGCGTTACCCCGTAATTAAGCTATGTCCTCTTCCTCATTTGCCGTAACAATCCCCTTCCCCTTAACAACCTTGTCGATCAAATTAACCTCCGGGAATCGCTTCTGCAGGTCAAACACGTATTCCCAAGTGGCGTTGTTACTACCTCCATCCGACCACTGGATCAACCATTGTGTTACCGCCCGATTATTCCATTTGGTAATTCGTCTATCTAGGATGACTACAGGCACCCTCTCGACTGATGTTGGAAACTCCGGCAACTCCGTAGTGGTGCGGCCCTGACCTTCGTATGCCCTTTTTAGCTGAGAGACGTGGAAGACTGGGTGAATTGTCGCCTGTGGCGGAAGTTCAAGTCTGTACGCCACCTTCCCAATCTTCTGAATCACTCTGTAAGGTCCATAATACAGCGGCGCCAATTTCTGATTACTTCGACGTTGGAGAGAAAATTTTCTGTAAGGCTGTAATTTCAACAAGACCCGATCTCCCACCTGAAATTCTCTGTCCGAGCGCTTCACATCTGCATACTGCTTCATCCGATTCTGAGCTCGCTGTAAATGGAATTTCGTGACATTAATCATAGCTTCTTGACTCCGCAGAACCTGATCGACCTCTGCGATCTGTGAATCACCCGCAATGTACGGTGTGTATACTGGAGGCGGATACCCATACAAGACTTCAAATGGCGTCGTGCCGATGGCGGTGCGGTAGGTGGTGTTGTACCACCACTCTGCCAATGCCAACCATTTCCCCCACTTCTGAGGTGCTTCACCACAAAAACAACGCAGATAGGTCTCTAGAATCTTGTTCACCGCCTTCGTCTGGCCATCCAATTGGGGATGATAGGCCGTCGAGAACTTCAAGACAACTCCTTGTAATTTCAGTAATTCCTGCCAAAATTTGCTTAAAAACACAGCATCCCTATCACTAATTATACTCTCTGGCATTCCATGCAATTTAAACACATTATTAAAAAACAACTCAGCGATGTCACCGGCCGTGTAGGGATGCTTCACTGACAGAAAATATGCATATTTCGTAAATCGGTCGACAATTACCAAGATTGCGGATTTACCTCGGGAGGGAGGCAACCCCTCCACAAAATCCAAACTCACCGCCTTCCAACTCCCTTCTGGTATGTTAATCGGTTGAAGTAAGCCCGGGTATGCCGCGTTGTCGTATTTACTACGCTGGCAAACCATGCAGTTCTGTACATGAACTCTCACATCCCTTGCCAAGCCCTTCCAATAAAACATCGATTGTAATTTTTTGGTTGTGGCCATCACCCCTGCGTGACCGCCCATAGCGTCATTGTGGCTGATTTTAATAAGTTGGCGCCGGAGAGTGGGGTTCGCTCTGATTACCAACCTTCCCTTCCAGCGTAGTAATCCCCCTTTCCTCTCATATAAGTTAGAATCAGCTATGCCCGCCTCCAAATCATCAATTAATTTTCGAAGATTGTCATCCTCTTGCCAACTTCGCTTAATGTCGTCTAGTAACTCACTCTGTATTTGTGATACCGACATCATTAACGTCTCCACACTAGTAATTCTTGAGAGAGCGTCTGCTGCCGCGTTCTCCTTGCCACTGCGGTACTGTACCTCAAAGTCATATCCCAACAGTTTTGGTAACCATGACTGTTGGAATGGCGTGGACAACCGTTGCTCCAGAAGATACTTCAAACTCCGGTGGTCAGTACGAACAATGAAGGGCTTAATCATCAAATAATGATGCCACTGTTTAATCACCTTTATGACTGCCAAAAACTCCTTCTTGTAGGTTGATAGCCCTTGATGTCGTGGTGCGAGTGATTTGCTCAAGAAGGCTATCGGGTGGCCATCCTGCTGTAACACTGCTCCGATCCCCTGACCGCACGCATCTGCCTCAATTACGAAAGGCTTGGAGAAATTTGGCAGGGCCAACACCGGCGTCGTAGTGATGGCTTGTTTCAATGCTTCAAAGGCCACTTGTTCCTTCTATTGCCAACGCCAATTAACCAATTTCTCCTTTGTAAGCAGCTCTGTCAACGGCTTCGCGGTGGCACCGTATCCTTTTATAAAACGCCGGTAATATCCAGTAATTCCCAAAAAACCCCGAAGATCCTTAGCACATTGGGGCGTCGGCCACTCCTCAATGGTTTTCACCTTCCTGGAATCAGTTGCCACCCCAGTCTCTGAAATGGTATACCCCAAATAATCGACCTGCCGAGCCCCAAAAACACATTTGTTTCCCCGTAAATACAACTGATTATCCACTAACGTCTTAAGAGCCATGGCTAGGTGTTCCACATGTAGGGCTAATGTCGGGCTATAAATCAAAATGTCGTCGAAGAAGACCAGAATGAAGCGGCGAAGATATGGTTTAAACAGTTCGTTCATCAGCCGTTGGAACGTAGAAGGTGCATTTATTAAGCCGAAGGGCATTACCAGAAATTCGTAATGCCCTTCATGAGTTTTGAACGCCGTCTTTGGTATGTCTGCGGGTTGCATCCGAATCTGGTGGTAACCCGAACGGAGATCCAGTTTGGAAAACCAACTCACCCCATGCAGCTCATCCAATAGCTCTTCAATCAAAGGAATGGGAAACTTATCCTTTACCGTATGACGATTCAATTCGCAGTAGTCGATGCACATCCGCCAGGAATTATCCTTCTTCTTCACCAACACCACCGGCGACGAGTAAGGTCCATAACTGTGGCAGATGAACCCCTGACTCATAAGTTGCTTGACCTCCTGTTCAATGACGTCTTTTTGTGCTCCCGAATAACGGTAAGGACGCACGTTTATAGCATCAACCCCTTCGTGCAAAACAATTTGGTGATTATACTGATGATCCGGGGGTAACTGGTTCGGTTCCTGGAATAGCTCTGCGTTCCCGGCTAGCACCCCATCGATCTCGTCGGACCCGCTTCCTTGTTCCTCCATTAATCGCATCTGCTGCATCTGATATTCAAGGGGGGTTGATAGTTGGAGCATAAATAATTGCTCATTTCCAACTCCTTGTAAAGTTTTCTGGAGGCCCTTACTTGAAATAAGCCTCGACTTACTATCCGGACCACTCTTCAAGGTTACCATCTTTCCTTCCCACCGAAACTTCATCGTCCTCATGCGGAAATTGCACAGGACATCCTCCAACCCAACCAACCATTGTACGCCCAATACAACGTCACAACCTCCCAAAGCTATAACCAACGCATCCATGTAGAAAGAGATCCCCTGCATCGTCCATTCGAAGTTTCGACAACATTGCATGCATTGCAGTTGTAGTCCCCCGCCCACCGTGATACTTATTGGTGGTATATTCCGCAAGTCATATGTTCCCCTTCTTACCACTGACGCATCGATGAAATTATGAGTACTACCATTGTCGATAAGAATATGTATTGGTCTCCTTTGGTGCATACCGAGCTAGCTTTTGGGGTTGGTTCTCTCATAAGTCCTGTAACAATAATGTTATGGTTAAAAAATGTCCCACATCGGTAATAAAAGGAGTAAATGTGGAGTTTATAGGCTTATGAGCTCTCCCACCCATCAAGCTAGCTTTTGGGGTTGGTTCTCTCATAAGACCTATAACAATTGGTATCAGAGCCATTGGTCCTTAGAGTGGTGGCCCATGGAGTAGTGGCCTGGGAGTGCCAGCCGTGACCAACATAGCCGTGACCAATAAGACCATTGGTCCTTATGGGGGGACGAATGTTATGGTTAAAAATGTCCCACATCGGTAATAAAAGGAACTAATGTGGAGTTTACAGGCTTATGAGCTCTCCCATCCTTCAAGCTAGCTTTTAGGGTTGGTTCTCTCATAAGACTTGTAACAAAGCACGGGTCTAAAAACCCACCCCATTACTCCAGCTGATTAACCAATATTATATGAGGCCAATGTAACCTTGATTGTTTTTGGCATGTCTTCCTGTTCATCTAAGTATTTGTACCGTTGCAACATTCATAACTCCAACGCTCAGAACTAAATTTCAGTTATTTTCATAGAACTATCGAATAGGTCGTGAAAAATGACTCCTGCAGTTTATGCTCTACCGGACAATGATTTCCGTACTAGTTATGGACCCCCGATGACCAATTGTTAGAATTGTACATATGAGATCTATAAAAGCCTTGAATTTAGGGCAGGAGACTTGGTGCCAAAAAGTAAAAGTTTGCGTGATGAGAACCATTTTAAGCCTGATGAAACTGGTAAGCTTACATGAACGCTTGAAAATTTGGAAAATCCTCCGAAAAGTAGTCCTCCATAATATTAGTCAAGTACCACCAACCAAATCGAAGAAACGGGAGAAAATCTCTCCATTTTCCGGGCAGGGGGGAGAGAGTCAAATCTAATTCCTATCACAGATCCGTCCCTTGACGGAAGTAACACAAACAAGATGTCATGGGACCAATAAGTTCTTCCCACAAGTTGGGGAAGCAAAGCACATCCCACTAAAACAAACTCTTAAACTGCAGGTGCACTGCACTATCATCAGCATAAAAGTTACCCAAAAGATAATAGAAAGCAAACTAATGAGGGAGTAAAGCGACAGAACAAGGAGTTTAAAAAGGGCATTCAACCTCATTTTTATCCTCTTTACACAAAAAAAAAACATGACTCATTGTGGAACTGCGAAAATGGATTGCATTGCCTTTCTCCTGCTGTTGGTATTAAATGGTCGCATGACAGGAGACCCGCTACGGAACATTTAAAATCAGAAACAAAAGCACATCACAAATCAACCATACGAGTGCAGGAAGTTAGGATGTGAACTGTCAGGTACTGAATTATATTTCTATTGACAAAAAAATCTTTTGCAGAACAGAGAAAAGGCATGAGGGAAATCTACAAGATACTACTCTCATCATGATGCTGGTGAAGTACAACAATTGCATTATAAACCCATAAACTTCTTTTTGTAAGAGACTGATCCCTCACTCAGCTTACAGATGTCATCAGCAATATTGCTTCTTTAGATCTTCAGGCATCACGCACCCTTTTCCTACCCAAAGAGTTGAGGATACTTTCAACAAAATGCAAAATAACCCAGAAACCAGAAACAAAAGGACAAAAGAGGAATAGAACTGTAATTAACTCAGTAAACTCAAATAATCATAAGATGCCTATGAAGGTGCTGAAACCACTGCCAGTTTACAAAATTGCAAAATGGATGAGGATCTCAATATTAGCATGGCAAAAACCTTGCATATATGAATCAGTAATCCTAAAGATAGATGGCATAAATTTATAAATAATAACCAAAGAATCAATAAAAAGACAATTTCTGCTTGAGCAGACGTAATAACTATAACTACATTAATGGATCAAAAAAATTATGTTCCAGATATTTGGCTTCATCAAAATATATGCCTAGCATGACAAATAATGAAACGGTACTCTTAAGTAGAACTCATGCCACTAAGCACTAATCCAAAAGCCACCAGCAAAGGAAAGACGCAGATGTGAAACTAAGAAAATATGGCCAAAGCAGGGAAGATAAAAGAAGAAGCTAAGCATACTGTTTTGAAGGAGGGTATATGAAACAGTGGATTGATACTTCAACAGATGCAGAAGTAATACACAAGGAAGATATCTAGAATTGAGACACTATTATGAAATAAGGCCACTTACAATTTTAATACTCCTTTTCCAATCCCAAGTCAGGAACTGAACTTTGTGATCTACAGTTCACATGTACAATGAAAACCTTAGAACTCTCCTTCGTAGAATCTAGCTTACCATCCCCCAATGGAAGTGTTGAGTAAACTGCGCCTTTGAACATCCATTTACTCCTTTCTTGACTATAATAATCTTCAAAAAGTTCACCACACAAAACACATACACATTGGTCTTCATCTGCAGGAACCATTGGCTCATCTTCGTCGATTGGTGCACCAAACTCATCTATAAAATGAGGAGATTCCACTACCAATGGAGCCCCCCCTGTCCTTGCAATCCAATCCTCTGCATCAGCATACCAACCCCTACTCAACCTGCTTGTACAACCTGGATCTATTCTCTTTAGGGTATGCCAGTCCATGTGTCTAGCAAGCCGCTCTTTAAGTTTAAGCCGAAGGCCACATATGATGCATTGATGTTCTATGTCATCAAAGAGTGAACTAATCACAGGTGGATGTAATTCCCGGATTACATCCGACTTAAACTCCAATCCAATGAGATTTTCGACTTCCACTGTGGTAGACTGCTGTAAGGCAGGAAAGACTTTTTCTGCAGGTTCTGGAACTTCTTTCTGAGTGGACTGGGATATAGCAGAAGTGTTCAGAGGAGCGGAAACTGGAGTAGGTATAGCAGTAGCAGCAGGAACAGTTTGGTTCTGTGACTCAGTAGGTGAAGGAGATGATGCATCCAACTTAGAAGCCGATATCAAACCTTTGGCCACTAATGAACTCAAAAGATTGGAAATGGGGCTTGCGACCTTTTTCACAGCATCTGATTCCTGTGATGATGGAAGGAGACCAAGCGCTGGAGGGCACTGCTCCTCTTTTCTGGGAGAAATACTGGGGTTAGCCAATGTACTATCATTTGACAATGGAGCAGACAAAGCTACTGAAGAACCCTTAGCCCTATCTTTTTGTGGCAGGTGAGTAACGCTAGGAATAGGTGGTTGAATGCTTGATTTAGGTTGAACTTTCTCTTCATCTTGAAAACTTTGGTTAGGAAGACCACCAGAGGCAATATTAGAAAGAATTCCACTCTTCATAACAGCAGCCAACAAGCTACTAGTACTTGATAGTCCTGTTACTTCTGCAGTAGGCAAACTTGAATGATCAGATGCACTAGTTCCTGATGTTGATGGAGTTCTAATATCTGAGACCGGCGGCAAGTGTGGTTTCTGAATCTGATGAGAAGCTTCAGATTCTCTAGACAGAGATTGTCGTGATTGATTATACTGATGACTTGGTTGAGAAGTAAGTACTGAAGAAGATGAAGCCTTCCCCTCCTGAATTTGCACCGTGTCCAAGTTGCCACGTTCAACATTTCGAGGCAGCAATTTGTCCATGTTGGCTTTTTTAGGAACTGTATATTCTGACTGAGGTAGAGACTGGGGCTGTGTATAGTCTTCCTCAGAAAAGTTTGGCAGTTGTTGATGCATGTGCTGTGCTGCAAACGAGGGTGAGGATGGGCGTTGGTGCCTGCCTGACCAAGCAGATGATGATGATGATGGCACTTCAAGGGACGGTAACCTATATTGTGCTAAGGTTCCAGATGGTCCTGATGATGCATGTGCTGAAAACCCAAATCCTGAGGTTGCAATTTGAGAACTTGTGGTATGAGGTCTTACTGTCATCCTGGTCAATGAACCTGCGCTTGTGGGCAACCCACTAATACTGGCTGAATTACCATTCGAGTAACCAGTAATAGAAGTTCCTGAATGCAAGAGTCCATCTGCTGAATGTGAATCCTGCAATTGCCAAGGGGAGGGCATTTGATACCCACTACTAGCTTGCTCTTTCTGTTCAGAAGATAATGAATCGGAGGAATTTTCTCTATCAAATCTTGAGCCAATTTCATGTACACTTTGTGGCCTTTGGAGGTGATTTTCGAAGTCCTGCACATGGAAAATTTTAGAGTGAAAACAGCAATGATGAAACCAACACAGAATGAACACAGAAGTTTTTATTGCAAACTTGATTCAATTTGCAATCCAGTACAAGTTTGCTCATTTACTTTTCTTGCTCCAAAACTCTAAGAAGAAAAAGGTTTTCCCAATTGAATCTTACCAGTTTCTCTGCATCATCAGGAATCCACCCTTTTCTGGAGTTATTAGAAAGTTTAGCTGCATCATGATCTGACACTCTAGAGTGCATTTCCCAAATGAACTCCTCTTCCTCTGAGTTCTTCCAGCTAGGGGACATCTCACTGTGGCTCCTAGCAATGTCCTGAATACGGGGCTCTAGATGCAAATCGTAACTAGCAGCCTTTGCTGATGACAATTGTGGGGATCCTTGCTTCAGACTGTAACCATTTTTTTGGCTAGATATTGTCTCCGAGATGCTGCTGCCAGTGCCATACCAAGGCTTGTCATGCCCTGGGTCCGAAATCCTCCCACTTCTTCCAACACCCATGCCTGAGCTTCTTTGAACATCAGAACCATGTTCAAAGTCTCCATATGTTGAACCCATTCTCTTGTCATGAACAAGCTCAACCATAGATTGTTTATGGGGGCGTTGAATATTCTGAAAGACAACATCTTATAAGTGGAAGTACAATTTTATAAGAAGCAATGGGATGCATTAATTTGTTAAAATCTGAATGGAATCAATTGTTTACTCACATTAATTTTGACAGAACCTTCCTCCCATGGGCGTCCAGCACCAGGAACGGCTGACCTGCCTGGCCTTTCAACATCTTCACTCGAGTTGGCTATAGGAAGAGTCATGTCATTAGGTATTCCCTTTGCCTTGAGATAGAACCACATTGATAGAGAAACATAATCAGTTTGATGGCGACACTACTTACACTACCTCAACAGATGAAGCAACATAAAAGACTATTATTGGGACACAGTTTATACAATGTTCTTGGTGTTGCTAAAAAAAGTTTATACATCCATCTTCCTTCAAAAGTCATGTACATGCATAAGTAAAAAACTTCTGTGGTAATGTATTTCCAGGAATCTAAGTCTCTATGCCATAGCACATATTTTTTTCTCACATAAGACGAAAAAGCAGGTAACAGTTAGATATATAAAAGGGAAATATGGGGCACCCGAACTTAGAAAAACAGGAAAAAAAAGCAATTTTTACTCAGGACATTGAAAACAAAGTTTATGATGTAAGATAGTTTAGTCTAAGCTATGGCAACATATCTATACCTGTATTGCTAAAGGCAGTTCATCAATTCCACTTACCCTGCTTGATTGCTGAAGTCGTTGTCTTTCCAAATACTTCGGGTTGACATGAATGCTATGTGGAGGGCGCTGTGATTGAGAATCAGGCCTAGATGTAGTCGATGCTGAAGATGAAGCATTCACAGCAGAAACAAAGCCAAGTTCCTTCTCAATTATCTGAAGTGGCTGAGGAGGAAAGACACCTTTCCACGTCCCAAAAAGATGCCGCATGCTTGAATGGATGGAGGGATCAATTTGCTTATATGCTTTGCAAAATACCTGAAACACCCACACAGTTTATTATTACCAAGTAAAGTGGAAAAGCAACACCCTTTAGCAATTTGATTTGCAAGAGGTAACCTCAATTTGGTAGTAAATTAGGACTTGGATCAGTTCTCTAACAAACAAGTTTGCTATCTGTAAGTATAGTAAAAAAATTGTCTGACTAGTGTTGAAACCGTATAATACAACATATTCAAGTATAGCATATCTGACATGCCTCTCAAGTAAAAAGACTCCGTACAAAATTGACAAACCTAACCTCAGGCAATCTGGCACCAAAATACTTTATGTAATCCCTCCCAATATTCTTTACAATGCTGTCTAGAAGATAAAGTGATGGCAGCTTTTGCTCACTTGGTACCTGCAAGTTATTTCATTATTAGTGAAACAAGCAAGGATACCTGTAAATGACCTCGGTAGCATAAAATATGTACTCAGAGGGAGAACAAGAAGAGAAAATTTAACTAGATCATTTCCACAAAATATCAAACTCAGACCAACAAAACTGCCATTGGAATGATATCCTCTTGAACTTTTTGCATTCTACAGCAATTTGAGTCTCTCTTCCTCTCTAAACTTAGTATTAGAAGAACATATTATCCACCACTAGAAGGTGAAGGATGATGTCTACTTCAATCAGTATCATGATCATGGATCAGAAATTTTACATATTATTTCAAGAAGCATCCTTCAAATTAAAAAAATTGCAGCTCTTGAATACCATCTTCTATCCATTTAGAAAGATTAAAAAGATAATTCCTCCAGCTGCATTTTGGAGCTTGCTGTGTGTTCAATAAAGTTGTGAGCTGCAGGATGGCATAGGTGCAATTGATTACTCCCAAACCAGTGCTTTCTTTCATGTTAGCTTTAAGAGAATATGACCTGACTTCCACCATCCCTGACCAACAACTGGAAAAATAAAGATGAGGGCTTCACTCATGTCCACTTTTGTAACAGAATTCCAATGTGGTAAACAAAAGCGTCTGTTAAGAACAGATTTGCAGCTTCAATTACTTGAAAGATTCACCACAGCAGCAACACAATGACCCAGTATCAGCTAAGCAACAAAAACATGTTAAATTGATCTGGTTGCATAACTAGTTTGCTTTGTGCACGTCAAATTTTCTATTGATCTTTAATAGCCAAGGGACCTCAGTGAACCCCAAATCCACTCAACTAAGCATAGTGCTAAGACATATAAGTCTTTGATCACAAAATGTACACGAGGCATGCAAAAACCAAATCCTAAACTATTTTGAGTTGAACTGATGGAAGGATTGCAGGGAATCAAAACCAATGCTCCAAGTTGGACTTCAAACAATTAAAAGAAATTCCTTGCCTCAAAATGAAAAAGGTTACTAAAGTAAACATCCAAAACTGCATAACGACTATAAACAAGACGCTTGATGTCAAAATATGTTTCATTAAACTGAAGTTACAGTATCATACCCACTAATATAACTACTAACAAACTACTCTTGCCTTCAACAACTGGGCCACAATATTTACAATTCCAAATGTAATAATTCAAATTGGGTGAAATCTGAAACTGGGTTTGGTTCACCTCAAGAATATTAGCGCAGACAGTAGCAGCAATAGCTTTGGCGGCATGATGATTCTCGCCGGCAATTATAGTCAAGTTAGTGATTATGGGTTTCGAATTAAAAGTCAGCTCGGATAAAGCCGCTTTGTATTGGCTCACAAGCTCCTGATACGGCGGCTGGTAGCCGACGGCGCTTCCAAGGCTCGAGTCGTTGCTCTCGGAGTCCCTGTCAGAGGAAGCAGCCAGTCTATTACTGTACCTAGGCAGTAAGGGTGACGGTGACGGTCTTGATGGGAATGGACGGCCATTGGGATTTGGTTGGTTATCGGCTAAACGGGGCTTCTTCAATCCAGAAGGTTCTCGCGATCTATCGAAGGATTTACGCTCCATTTCCATTTACCAAGTGATGAAAATCAAAAGAAATGAAAAGAAAAAACCCTAACCCTAAATATTGATCCTCATACATCAAATCTTGTAATTACATAACACGAGAATAGTCATCAAAGACAGAAATCGACAATCGAAACTAACAAAAATGAAAATAAAAAAGTTACAGGGAACGGAATGAAGCTTATTGATTCTCTTTTTTCTTTCTTGTTGCTCTTTTCCTTCAAGACCCCAGCGAGTGATTTATTTGTAATAAGAGGCCAAATTGTGGAGGGGCCTATGTTTGAGCCTTACTGTTCAAGGCCCAATTTTTTGAGATGCTACTGCTCAATTTTGTTTGTGGTACATTTTAACAAAGTGAAAGCCGCTTATATTGATGACCTTCTTCGTTCTCTCACAAGTCACAAAACGGGAAGGTTTGTGTATCGGAAAATGTTGACTTATATTTTTACTTTCATTTGTTGCCTTAATGTTGTCATATATGATTAATAGAAAACATGATATTTATGACGATATAAAATTACTCCAAATTACCCACAATACGCTTTAAAATTTGTTACAACTTAATACACATAATCTTGTCATAATAAAATAATAATTAACGAGAAGACTTAGGGGGCGTTTGGTTTAAACACGGGGTTGGGTATGGATATGGGTATAATAGTAGAAGGGAATGAGAATGGGTATGAAAAATAAAAAAAAATTATGTTTGGTTTGTAACTTGAGTTTCTGTATTAATACCAATAATGTTGTTTGGTTTGTTGCATTAATGGGAATGAAAG
>JANZXV010000004.1:23447160-23458688 GCA_027576455.1 Erythroxylum roigii
GAATGCAATGAAATCTATCAGTCTGACCCAATATTACCATAATACCCTTTGCTACCAGTAACGGGATGTTACATAACTGACATATTACATTACAAAAATTAGTCAATATTAGATTTAACTCGATATTTTTTTTACGATATTGTGGGAACCTTTTTAGGAAACTTTCCTTATTAATATTTGGGAGGATCTTACCTTTATGAACAATTAGCTCCATAAAATTTTGTTCTAGCAGAGATGAAGAAACTGATTATTCGGCATTAAGATGGAGCAACGACTAGTTGAAGAAACTGATTATTTAAAGAAGAGCAATAACAATTGTAAAGTAATGAACATACACAGATTTTCGAAACATTTGAGCAACATCTATATTCTTGAGAGTCATATCATTCTTATTGTGCCTTAGAAAGTGAACTCACTCTATCAAGAGAGAAATTGTTATTTGAGAGCTTACTTTTGATTTTACATTTTATTTTTTTGTGAGCTTTTAGAAGTTTGTTATACACTTCGAGTGTGGAAAGATGGAAAATCTTGAAAAATATGTACTTGCGAGCTTGAAGAAGCTTGTCAAATTTAAAACTCAGATTCTTAGAGTAAAATACTCAAGTTAGATACTTGGGGACTAGACGTAGGTTTGGTTGTTAGCCGAACTAGTATAAATATACTGTGTCATTCTTTCTCTTTTCCTCATTTTTAAATTTTCACGTTATAAGTTTGTGTTTTCAAGAGGCTCTTTCAGTTTTTCAATAGGCTTCTTCTGTTTCTATAAAGTAAGAGGTTCTTTTCGCTTTAAGCGTCAACAAGCTCTTATCAATTAACATGCTTATTTTTATTTGAGCTATAGCAGACTCACGTTGATTGGCAGGTCCCTTTCTTTTTTAGCGCGAATAGGATCCTTTCAATTAATAGACCTCTTTCGTATTTTAAATAACTAACAAGATTCTTTCTTTTTAAATGCTAATAGTTTCCTTTTGAAGTTTAATAGGACCTTTTCATTTATCAACCCATTTTGTTTAAGAAGGATTTTTAAGATTTAAAATACCTTGCAAATTTTTTACATACAATTCACCCTCATCTTGCTTGTGTTTGCTTTATCATTTGGTATCAAAGCAATGTTTCAAATTTATTGTGCTTCATAGCACGTGATAGATCATGACAAAAATCTTAAGAAGCCTTAAAGGACAATCCGTCTCAAAGCCTCCTTACTTCAATGGAAACAACTACTCATATTGGAAAGAGATAATGACCATCTATCTTCAATTGGCGAATATCGAAATATGGCAAGCTATCAAAGCTGGAGCTACATCTCCTGCTACTAAAAACGTAGAAGTGTGGACTAATGTCGATAGAAGAAATGCACAGCTGAATGCCAAAGAAATACATCATCTGATCTATGCACTATCTCCAAAAGAGTATGAAAAGATATCCTACTGTTCTACAGCAAAAGAAATGTGAACAAGCTTCAAGTTATTTTTAAAGGAAAGAATGAGGTAAAGAAACATAGAATAAGTCTTTTAGTGCATCAATGCGAGACTATTTGCGTGAAACAGGGAGAAATAATAGACAAATTCTTCAGACATTTTAACAACATCATCACTACCTTGAAAAACTTGGGCAAGATATATCTAAATGACAAGCTAATAACAAAAATTCTAAGATCATTACTAAAAGAATGGAGACCTAAAGTGACAGCTCTGGAAACCACAAAAGATCTCGATACAATATCACTTGACTAGATATGAGGAAACTTAATGATTCATGAATCCGAGCTTAGGCAAGATGAAGGATCCTCGTATAGCAGAGGAATGACACTAAGAGCAGTTGACGAATCAAATCCATCAAATGATGATGAAAGTGACATTAAGTTGCAAATAAATGAAGATGACAAATTTAACTTCATGGTTAGAAAATATGCTCGCTTCTACAAAAAAGAAGCTCATGAAGAGAAAAGAAAGAAATAAGAAAATTGGAAACAACAGGTTCCTATCAAAAGGCAACAAAAGTAATAACAATATACAAAATAATCAAATCATATGCTATCACTGCAAGAAGCTTGGACACACAAGACCAAAATGTTCTCTTTTTCAAAAGGACAAGACAGAAAACAAAAAACCCAAAAAGCATGCTATGACTGTAGCTTGGTCAGATGAGGATTTTGATAACTTTGAAGAAGAAGAGCCCAAGGAAGTCAACTACGTTTGTTTTATGGCCAAATCAGGAGATGATGCGGCATATTATTCCGAATCTGATATTGAAATTAATGAATTGAGATATGCATATCATGACTTATATGATCAATACAAAAAATTAACAGTGTAGTTTTTCATAAAGGATGAGAAGTGAAAAAATAATGATGAATCTAACGAATAAGATTAAATTATTATAATCGAAAAACAAAGATTTGTTGTCTAAAGTCATTTCTCTTGAAAATGATAATAAACAAATAGTTTCTGAAAAGGAATGCTTAGAACAAAAGATAATTCAGTCAGAAACCTCATTACTTGAAAATGACTATGCTATGATCAAACAATTAGATGAGAAAGTTACTGTTTTAAAACTCGAAAAAGAAAAATGTACTAGGAAAATTGTTTCTCTTGAAAAAGATCTTGCTAATTTTGTTAATGGAAGAAACAATCTTGATACATTACTTGTGAGTGGCAAATGTGTTTTTGATAAGGCCGGAATAAGATATAATGAAAATAACAATATCAAGCCATACAAAAACTTCTTTGTTAAATCTAGCAGTAGCTAGAGCGAAAACAATAAGAACCTGATAAGTGGAAAAAATCAAAACAACTATCATTTATTTGTTTTGTGCGATTATTGTGATAGACATGGTCATATTAGTCAGTCTTGTTACTTTTAAAAAATGAAAAAACCATCTCAAATGTATGTTTGGAGACCAAAAGTTCAAACTACTAATGTGAAAGGACCTAGAAAGATTTAGGTACCTAAAATGAGATAGTACACTTTATAGATATGCTTCAAAATGGAGACAAAATAAAATCAATGGATAGTTGATAGCAGTTGTTCGAGATACATGATAGGTGAAATATCACATATCAACTATATTGAAAGGAAAGACGGAGGTAATGTTGTCTTTGCCAATAAAAACAAGGAAAAGGTCACTGGAATTGGTAAAATCGATGATTCTAACTTTGCTTTTGTTGATAATGTTCTTTTTATTGATAGATTGAAACATTACTTGCTTAGCATAAGTCAATTATATGATAAAGGTTACAAAGTTACTTTCTATGCATCACATTGTGAAATAATTGACAATCTTAATAATAATATTGTATTTGTTGGTCCTATGAATTAGAACATATATTGTGCTCAATTGGAAGATATATCTTCTCAAAGTGACAAGTGTTTTGTCTCAATAGAAAATGATTCACTTATCTGGCACAAAAGATTTGTACATGCTAACATGAGCATTTTATCAAAATTGTCCAAAAATGAGTTTGTAAGAGGACTGTCGAATTTGAAATTTGAGAACAATCAAGTTTGTGAAGCTTGTTTAAAAGGAAAAAAAAATCAGAAGCAGCTTCCCTCTTAAAAATATTGTGACTGCTATTTATTTGGTCTTACTAGGACTCAAAGTTTTGGAGGCAAATATTACAGTTTTGTTATAGTAGATGACTTTTCCAGATTTACACGAGTTTATTTTCTATCAAATAAAGATGATATTTTTGAAGTCTCTGAGAAGTTTTGCAGGAAAGTTCAGACTGAAAAAGGATATTGCATTACTTTAATTCGAAGAGATTATGGAGGAGAATTTGATAACAGAAAATTTGAAGATTTCTGCAATGAAAATGGTATCTCACAACAACTTTTTATGCCCAAGGACTCTTCAACAAAATGGAGATGTCGAGAGAAAGAATGGGACTCTCGTAGATATGGCTAGAACAATACTATGTGAAAGTGGCCTACCTCATGGTTACTGGGTAGAAGTCGTGTCAACCGCTTGTTATATAGTCAGCAGGTGTCTCAAAGACCTATTCTGAAAAAGACCCCTATGAGCTGTGGAAAGGAAGAAAACCAAATGTTACTTACCTTCAAGTATTTGCTGTAAGTGTTTCATTCTAAATAATAGAAAAGACAACCTTGTAAAGTTCGATGCGAGATTAGAAGAAGCTATTTTTTTGGGCTACAGTACCGCTAGTAAAGGATTAAGAGCATATAATTAAAAAACAAAGAAGATAGAAGAATCGATACATGTGATATTTGATGAAGCACTACCTTTGATAATAGCAATTGACTCAGATGATGAAAGGCATCCATTGGTACCTAAAAATATATCGAAAAATCAAACTATACCTATAATACATTCACAATTACAAATAGGATAAATCTACTGTGTCATTCTTTCTCTCTTCTTAATCTTTAAAATTTCTTGTTATAAGTTTCTGTTTTCAAGAAGTTCTTTCAATTTTTCAATAGGTTCCTTCTCTTTTTATGAAATCTTTTCGCTTTAAGCATCAACTAACTCCTATCAATTAACAGGCTTATTTCTATTTGAGCTTTAGCAAGCTCATATCGATTAATAGGCTACTTTCTTTTTTTTAGCACGAATAGGATCCTTTCAAGTAATAGACTTCTTTCGTATTTTAAAAAACTATCATGATCCTTTCTTTTTAAATGATAATAGATTACTTTCGAAATTTAATAGGACTTTTCTATTTATCAACCCATTTTGTTTCAGAAGGATATTAAAGATTTAAAATACTTTGCAAATTTTTTATACACGATTCATCCTCCTCTAGCGTGTGTTTGCTATATTAGATTATGCTGAAACAAATAAATAATTTCAACTTCATGAAACCACAGCTTGCTTTAAGAGTATACTAGTCCTGCATTTTAAATATCCATGCGGATAGACAAACAATACAAGAACACAAACAATGTTACGCCTGTGCTTCCATCAATACATACAGCCAATTGACAAATAGTACGATTCTTCTTTAACTCAACGAAAGGAAATGGAGGCAAAAGAATTAGCAATTAAATGAAGGTAACTGGATGTTACAAGGAACAGAATAGGAGACTTATCACAAGAAATCTGGTAATCTATTAACTGATACCTGTAATAAAACAGTCAATAGTCATTACTGACTTAAAAATAGCTAAAATGCAAAAGGATGTAAGTGCTAATGTAGATGAAATGAAGCCTATGGATATGCGTTTTCTGATATATCTTTTTCCGGTTGGACGTAATGACTCTCAGGCAGACGAACAGGTCGTTCCTCAATTAGCTTTATGTCAAAGCTTGAAAAACCTGCTGGTCGTAAAGAACCTACGTCCAACCTATCTGAGAAGCATCCTGTTGGGCAAACTTTGGCGTATTGTAATCGACAGTATTATCCCATGCCTCAGAACTAGGCATTTCAGCACGTCTCGAACCCAGCAATCCATCCATCGTCTTGTTTAAATATACTTTCAATCCCAGGTGATGGGCATTCCAAAATATTCTTCTGCAATGTCAAATCCTCGGGGAAAGGGACAAAACATTCAGGAACAACACCCTGATCTGGGCTAATCGAAACGTCCTTGCTTATTGAGGTTGATACCCCATCCCCAGCCTGCTCTGGGATTTTAGCAAATCCTTGTGACAGTGCTGATTCATCTGATATAGCATATTCACGTGAGACAACATTCTCTGTTGGAAATGGCATGTCTTCTACATGTAGACCCATTTCTAAGATACCATGTAAAGTGTAATCAGGTTGTTCAATAGGAATTGGGTTTGTAGTTGGGGGTGCAGTAGGTAACGTTAGATCTGTCCAGTCATGTTTGTACTTCGCAATTTGGCCTGCCATACATAACTTGGATTGATCTGGTTCACTTATATGATGCCTAAGAAATTTCCTTTTCATTTTTGATGAACGAATGTCTCCCTGTTCCTTTTTGTTCTTAAGGAGAGCTAAGAACTGCGGATTCTGAAACAAATTCCCCAAGAAAGAAATCATTTGCTTCAGCTCTTGCTCTGTTTCCTGAAGCCTTTGACGTATAGCTTCCATGTGATGAACTGTTCCACATTGCTGCTTTTGCAGTTCTGCAACCTCATTCATCATTATCCTCCGCTCCTTCCTCAATCTATCCACTTCAATTTCTAGTCCAGCACTTCCTGATTCAGAGTAGGACCCGTTATAGATCCCAATCTGCTTCGAGCGTGGTGTCTTGCGCCTCTGTATGTTTCTTAACAGATGCCTCTCACCCCGTCTGAAGGCTTCATTAGCAAATTCCCACCTGTCTGCATTGACTTTTCGAAATCCCTGAATACAGAACAAAAGTGTTAACAATGAATGGGGAAGAAGCTGTAGTTTGAAATGAAATGAAGATGTGCTTCTCTTGAGATAGTTTGAAATCTCAAGAACTCATTAGCTTCAGTGGTGGTAAATCCCGTCACAACAATGAACATCGCTTTACATGAACAGTGAATCAATTACACAAGTCAGTTTTAACAAAAATCATTGAGACTGTAAAATCTTAAAGTAAACCTGTACGAATAACAAACACATTCACGCATCAATTTCTCTCTACTATGATATTATCCCCTTTATTACGCGATCCTGTACAACGTAACATCTACAAAGGAAACACCCAGCACTTAGTTCAAATATCTACATCCATAATGACCGTCAGGACACAAGATTGATCATTGCCTAATCCGATTACAATAAAAGCGTCGTCAGAGAAAACTCAAAATAGTACATACAAAAGCCAAAAACAATACACGGAACAACATGGATCAAGGAAAGAGCACAACAGTCCGATGATGGCTATCATGACACTAAAATACCCACATAAGTATTAAGTTGACGAACAAAACTGGAGAAATTGTTGTGCTTGAAATAGCGAGGGAGCACATTCCTGGAGAATGCCACAGGGTCCCAGACCGCAAACCTCTCTCCATTGGCACCCCAAGAAATTATGGGGTCCAAATTCCGATCGTCGACCAAATCAAAAGTTTTAGAGATAAACGGGGGGATTGGAATCGCCTGCAAACACTCAAGAGGCTGAGGCACCCCAATGCTGCTATCTTCCTCCATTTCTTCACTTTTCACAACTCTTTCCGGTACTGGGTTTGCTCTGAATTCAAATACTGATGGATTCAAAGCAGAGAACGTCTCGAACTCCATGAAAGGAGAAGCAGGGAAGCTCATCTCCTCCATCAACGAAGACTCAGTTGGGAATTGACAATCATCACTCAGCTGTGGCATCGTTCCTGGTTCAGAAGACCAAGAAGCAGAATGTTTATTGGGTGATTTCAGGTTCTTGCCAACTTGTGGGTTCATTAGAACACGATTTGCGATAATAATCAAGGTGTTCAATTTAACAATGGTTCCGTCAAATTTAAGGGCTTGAATTGATTTATAAGCAAGGCCGATGTTTTTCGCCGATAAACTGTTTGATAAAAATCTTAAGAGAGGCGGTGAAGGTTTGGGCCACTTTGGCTGTTAATTTGAGTCACTGCAAGCACATGAGTTGATGAAGAGAGTACACGTAGCTGCTTGTTTGCCGATAAACTGTTTGATAAAAATCTGAAGAGAGGCGGTGAAGGTTTGGGCCGCCTTTGCTGTTACTTTCAGTCACTGCAAGTGCATGAGTTGATGAAGAGAGTACACGTAGCTGGTTGTTTTCATGTATTTAAAAGTATTAATCATCTTCAAGATGGGGTAAGTCTTTTAACACCGTATGGTTGTGCGGTTTAGGAGATAGGTGGGCCGACCGTGGTCAAAATATCCTAATTTTTCTGTTTGTATGATTGGGCTAGAAGGAAAGGTAGTTTACTGTTAAACATTAGTAAAATGGTGGTCTGTATAGTGTATACTTGGTGGCGAAGCAAAGGCAACTGACCAATCACATTTAGGTGCAAGTCTTTGTCAGAAAGATCGTGTCCGGTCGTTGAAGACAACGTGGATCACGCACGTGAGCACTTCCCTGCTTCTTTTTAATTTCTTTTTTTGTACTTTTAAAAGGGTATCCTGGATTTTCTAAAAGTTGAAGAGTTCATTTTGAACTTTATAGTTTTTATTATTCATAAATCTATATTAATATATAAAAAAATCTATATTAATTTAATTTTTCTTGTTATATCAACTTGTTTTACTTAGCGCCAAAGTTAATTAATATTTTAATTTTATATTAGTCTGCCAGATTAATTATTGTATTAATTATTATTTTATGTCTTAACAATATACTAAGTGTAGTGTTAATATCGAATAATTTTCCTTTTTATATCAATCTATTAGAATCCAAGTAAAGTGCTACTACTTTCTATAGATTAGGAAAGTTTTTACTTTCCTAACTACTCAAAAACTGAACCAAATGTAATAATATAAATTTTAGGAACAACCGGAAAAGATTACTTTTCCATACAAGAATCCAAGCCAACCAAACAAGGTTTATTTATATGTAATGTAACTATAAATGATTTTGTTTTATATTTCACTTCTAGTTGATTGTTTACTCGTCATGAACTCTTGTTGTAAATTGTAATAGTTAGAGAGTTAAGGATATTTATTATTTTTTTATTTGATGCTTTGATGTAATCATTATTTATTTTATGATAAAATTATAATATTTTAAATACTTTACATTGCTCTTAATTTAATATTTGTATGATGATTAAATGATCTTTTTTCATATTAATTGTAATTATCATTTATATGTACAATATTTGAAAATTAATGTTAATAAAAATAAATAAAATGTTGTTATTTTAAATTTTATCATTTTGATTTTTAAAGATAGGATTGGTGTAAAATTATAAAGTATACAGTACAATATACTAATAAACTAATTTGCAATTTTAAAAAAATTTAAGAATTATTTTATAAATTTTAAAAATTGTTCAAAACGGTACCTGGTACTGAACGGTACAAGTGTTGGTACGGTATTAATAACATTAAAGGCGACACATTGAGTTAAAATATTCATTATAAACAAAACAATGTCATGGATGTGATTTAGACTTTGCCTCCAAACCCGAGTGTGAGTTCAATCCAAACATGAAATTTAAATGAAGAACTCTGTCTTAGTCTGAAATATGGTCAAATTGGAACCAAATCTATTAACTTCATGTCAGGTCAGGCTGGGTTTGGAACCTTTTGCTATCCTTAATAGCATTACTCCATCTGAGTCCCTTTGGAGGCTATTAAGGTGATCTGACCACTTTGCCAAAGATTTTAAACTTTGTTTTACCATAAGGAAATGAAAAGAGGTAACTGAAATCTTATCAAAACAATGTCTACTTTGCCAACACAATAAGTACGAAACAAGAACTCGATTTTAAATTGCTACAACCAATTCATATTCACAAACAAATGTTAGGTTGATATTAATATAGATTTTGTGGAGGCAAAATGGAAATTCAGTAATTATGATGATGATGGAAAAATTTTGGCAAGTACGCATATTTCATGGTTCTTACATATCCCTGGACATTAGAAACTATAGTTCAAATCTTTCTATCTATATGTTTAAGCAGCGTGAAATGTCCAAAACTATCACAAACGAAAACCTTATTTTCTTGGAACTCTTTTTGGCAAGAACTCAGGCTACAAGGGGTCGGACTTACCCACAAATGAATATACAAGTTGAAGCCTTAAACAGGACACTTGTGAACGACAAACGATTACCCTATAAAATAGACCCAATGACTTCATTTAACTGAATGTTACCATACTACCACATACTATTTGACTCTTATCATGTCACTATTTGAAGTTTTCTACAAATACCCCCATCCCTTGCATATATCCTACTTCACAGGTGATTCTGGCAAAGAAATAGCCTTATAAGTGATCAAGTTTCATCTCTAGAGGGCTCAAAAGAGGATGCAACAATGAGCGAAAAAAGGAAAATTGGATAGTGTGTATCAAATTGGTGACTTTGCGCATGTTAAGGTGCAGTTGCATCAACAAGGGGCACTAGCAAAGATGTTAGGCGACCTATATGCTGTGTGTTATCAATCATTTTCGGGTAAACTTGCATACTACTGGGCCTCTCCAGATTCCGTGCATCAGCCTAACTTTAGTTGGATTATTGTTGTTATTGTTCCAAAGATACAATACTCTATGATGAGACACTCATAGAAGCTTGTGTTTCAAAGAAAAGAAACATTTTTATTACTTTTTCCTATTTCTCTTTGATTTCTTTAAATTTCTAATTTTTTAACATATTTATTTATGGTATTAATATGAATATGATTGAGTTGATAAATAAGGTGACTAGAAAATAGAGTGACAAAATTACGACCCTTTGTAAAAAAGAAAGGAATGTTCTAATAGGCTAGGAGTTCATTCCCATTCAGTTGAGAGATGTTATGGCTCTAGCTAAGGTGAGTATTAATGATGTGGCCACAAAGGCCAAACCTATTAATCTGGTTACAAAGGTCAAAACTTCAAGGTTAAAGAAGATATCTTTTTTTATCATTAGAGTATCAAAACGTCATTACACAGGCCAAATCTAAGATAACACAAAATATGTCGATTTAAAGAAATATGCTAAAATAAAATAAAATAGATATATTTAACATATATCTAACAAAATCGTTAATATTCTAAAAGAAAAGATTTGATTTTGATTAGATCATTACTATATTTTACCACCACAACAAATCTTTAATATTCTATAAGAAAAGATTTGATTTTGATTAGATCATTGTTATATTTTACCACCACAACAAATCTTTAATATTCTATAAGAAAAGATTTGATTTTGATTAGATATATATCTTTAAAATTCTATAAGAAAAGATTTGAGCTAAAAGGGATTAGTCACTGATTCCGTCGATGGATACCCTGGATGCATCAAAAAAAGAAAACACATGAAATTAGGAAAAAAACTGATATGTAAACTAGCTTTTTTTGGAAGGAGACGACCAATTATGAGTTATGCGTTAGGTTATTTGGAGTTATTGATCAGATTAGTTACTTTGCGAAGGGTAAGGCACAATAAAGAAACAAATTTAAGACTATTTTAGATTAACTGAATCTGAATTAGATGGTTATTACCGGTACTTCCAAAACAACCCAAGCCTCCGCCATTTTGATAAGTACACATTTCGACGCACAATTTTCACTCTTTCACGTTTATCTGGTTTTAGGAAATAACTTGCCCAACTTAATTTTGGCAACTGGTTTCACAAATTTACCCTTATAATTTCAGTACCCTAGTGGTACTAACGAATTGCCATTCCATGTAATCTTTTTTTTTTTTTTTGAAGTTTCCATGTAATCTTTTGATTTCACATTTAATTTAATAAATGAGGAATGGAATAATTATTTTTAAGAATAAAAAAGGTGAATAATAGAATAGAATAAGTATTGCTTTGTTTAGTTCAACGAATAAAATAGATAAAAAAATTTTATTCGTATGTTTAATTAGAAAATATAAACTTAAAATAACAAACGAATAACTAACAAAAATAACAAAATATCTTCCATCTTCTTCTTCTTCTTATTATTATTATTAATTTTAGTATTCTTATCATTATTAATTATCATTATTAATTATCTTTGCCA
>JANZXV010000004.1:23458788-23468874 GCA_027576455.1 Erythroxylum roigii
AGAAAACCAATTATAGAAGAAGAAAGTGGTTCTCTAAAGTATTTGATTCTTTCCTTTAAAAGAAACTTTCTAAAAATATTGAAATTTTGTTAGGTCTATCTTTATTCAAGATAGAAACCGCTCTTCGGGATAGATAAGATCAAAGTGAGAATATCATATTCATTATTTTAAATAAGAACAATCGCACATCACATCTTTAGAAAACCAATCATTTTTTATAAAAATAAGAAAAAAATTGATATGTAAACTAGCTTCTTTTGGAAGGAGACGACCAATTATGAACTATGCGTTACGTTATTTGAGGTTATGATCAGATTAGTTACTTTTTTTTTTGGTTACATCAGATTAGTTACTTTGCGAAGAGTAGGTACAATAGAAAAATAAATTTGGTTCTGTTTCCCTTTAAAAAAAAAAGAAACAAATTTTTTACGCCTATTAAAACCCCCTATCCGTCTTTACTGTATCACTTCTCTCTCTCTATTTCGAATTTTCTCATTCTCTTAGTAACCACTCCAGTTCTCCCTTTTTCATTCCCTTACTAACCGCTCGACTTCTCCCTCTCTCTCTCTCTCATTTTCTCATTTAGACCTGCTTAAAAATATCTTATTTCAAGAGCAACTATGCTGGTAATACACCTTCTCTCTTTATTTTAATAACTTTACTGATATGTTTTAAGGTTTATCGGACCTTTTCTCACTTTATTGATTGAGGTTTCTATTATTTATTTGCACTGCGTTATGGTCACTATGGTCCCTTCTTATGAATGCTAACTGATCTGTTCATTTCTGCTCCATCGTTCGTGGAGATTGCTTTGCAAGGGATCGGATCTATATTATCACCATGCGCTTGTTTCTGCTCTGGCTTGACTTTCACGATTAATCTGGGCCTTTGGACCCTTTTAATGAAATTTGAGGTTTATGATAAGATAGACCTGGGTTTTAGTTAACTTTTTAATTTGTTTCTGTCCTGTTTTTTTGTAACTCCAAAATCGTATATCGATTGTTATAGCAATTGGATGAAGTTTTATCTCTCTTGTAGATGAGCTCATCAAGAATGCTGCCTACATTGGCACCCTTGGAAAGGGAATTCTGGCTGCTGATGAGTCTACTGGCACAATTGGCAAGCATCTATCCAGCATCAACGTTGAGAATGTCGAACCTAACAGGCGAGCTCTCCGTGAGCTCCTTTTCACTGCACGTGGTTCCCTCCACTATCTCAGTGGAATCATTCTCAATAGGGAAGCCATTTATCAGAAGACTGCAGCAGGTACTGCTACCTGGTTGTTTGATATGCTTTGCATATTTCTGTTCGTTGCGAGATACTCCAGAAATAAATTTTCATGGATCAACAAATATATATATTTTTTAAAGTAAGTCAGCGCCCCTTCCCCTGTTTTGTAATCTTACTTGTGATGATTATTTTGCAGGCAAGCCCTTTGTTGATGTCTTAAAGGAAGGTGGTGTCCTTTCTGGTATTAAGGTTGACAAGGGAACTGTTGAGCTTGGTGGAACTAATGGTGAGACTATAACCGAGGGGCTTGATGGCCTTGCAAAACGTTGCCGAAAATACTACGAAGCTGGTGCTCGTTTTGCCAAGTGGCGTGCTGTATTTAAGATTGGCCCTAATGAGCCATCTAAGCTGGCCATCCACGCGAATGCTAATGGTTTGGCTAGATATGCCGCCATATGTCAGAAGAATGGCTTGGTTCCTATTATGGAACTTGAGATTTTGGATCATGGTCCTCATAATATTAATAAATGTGCTGATGTAACCGAGCAGGTTCTTGCTGCATGCTACAAAGCTCTCAGCAACTACCATGTTCTCCTCGAGGGCACTCTTCTGATGCCCAACATGGTAACTCCTGGATCAACGTCTCCTCAGGTCATGCCTGAAGATATTGCTATGCATACTGTTCATGCACTCCAATGCACTGTACCTGTAGCCGTTCCAGCTATCATATTCTTGGCCGGTCGACAAAGAGAGGAGGAAGCTATTGTCAACCTTAATGCGATGAACAAGCTAAAGACCAAGAAGCCATGGTCTCTATCTGTCTCCTTTGGACATGCTATTCAACAGAGCATTGTCCACACGTGGGCCGGCAAGTACGAAAATATTTCGAAGGCTCAGCATGGATTTATTCTGCGGCTGCATTTATCAACAGGTGCCCGGCTACTGCATTTATCAACAGGTGCCCGGCTATTCATGAGGCAGATCAAGGGGGAGGCAACAATTGCTGAGGGTGCCTCAGAGAACCTTGACGTCAAAGACTACAAATACTAAGGAAGCGTGTATGGTGATTTCTGGGTTACAGTAAGTTGTCTTTCCTGAGTCATAGGTTTGAGAAACACTAGCGGTACTAACGAATTACCATTCCACTATTGTTACCGCATTGTACGTACACAATGACAGATGCCGTCTCCTCAGACTTCTCTCAAAGATTAAAAAGATAAACATTGAGACTTTTCAAGGGTACAAACTTTGAAAAAGAAGTGACTAATACTCGTATGATAATCTCGACTTTCATTAAATAAAAGTCAAAGTGCTAGGATGCCATATGGCCTTTTGTTATTGGACCAGTGATTTTAACCGCTGAGGTTTTTCCAAGTTCCAACGAGTACATCGAGTCGTTAACAAATTCAAGATGAATGATAAATAATAAATAATACTTCAAATATCTCTTTTTCGTTCTTTTCTGGTTCTCGGCTCCAAGTGACTGCAAATAACCCCCTAATAGATTGCTCTGAAGCAATGCTTTTCCACTGCTAATTTTCTAGTTTTTCTTTTAATAATTTATTTATCTAACATCCAGGACAGGAGAATGAAAATGCAATTCACAAGCTTATGCCCCCTCAAGATTCATTCGAGTGAAAATAGAAAGACAAAAAAGGATTGCTCCAATGATGAAGAATGCCAATGAAGCTGCTTCTCATTAAGCTACTTTTAAGTGAATATTTACATACAAAATTATGAGACAGATTTACAGACTTCCCATTGAGGAAACTGATGTTGCATTTGAAAGAAATTGTATGGAGGCATCAATGTAGCTCCTTTGGCAGCGCTAAAAACACAAAATTCTCAGGTCATGAGATGCCTGCATGTACAAAAATGATTCTGCAGCAAGTAGACGAACAAAATATCAGGACGGTTGAACGAAGAATATTTCAACGTAGAATGATTTTAAATCATTGAAACTAGTATGATAACTCAATATAAAGGCTATAAAATGCATGCATTCGTTGCCTCTCGCGTGGTTAATGCCACTTATAGCTATTAATTAAAGGGAACTTTGTGCTCTACAACTAGCAGCTATCAGAAATTTCAAGCTTTTCTGGTGTTTCAAAGTGAATCTAATTAAACTATGGTATAAGGTAGGTCGACCAAAATTCAAGAATTTGGCGCACCTGAGACTGTCTGGGCAGTGCCATCCTTCCCAGATATTAAATCCCGACAGAATGCTTTATTATGTGCATAAATAAATAACTGTTGGTGTTCCACCCTTCAGGTAAGTAATTGCATATCTGCATGACCAGGATTAGGGATAGGGGATTTAAATCAAAGGCCTCAGAGATTCCATGATACTAGCAAAGGAGGGGCGTTTCCAAGGCTCACTGCAGGAAACAATTTGCATGAGAGCAATAACAATACAAGTTAGAAAAACATACAAACCATCAGGCCTTGTGGCTTAATGGGAGAAGAAGATTAAACCTCTTCCATCACCAATCAACCTTGGTGGATCCTACGAGCTCTCCAAAAAACACATCAATAAATAAAGTAGACTTTGAACTCACTTTCCCCAGCAAGCCTCAATAAGGCCAGCTACTTGTGGATTTACATCAGGTGGAATCTCAAGCCTTTTCCCCTTGAAACCAACAGCTGCAACAACCTACAAGATAGGCATCTTACACATAATTCCCAGATCTAATAATAGAAACAAAAGTGCTAAGATGATGACGGATAAACTGTGCAAATACATGGGAACACTGATTCTGGATCAATTTTCCCAACAGGTTGGCTGCAAGCCGACATTTACTTGGGAAGTTCACATATCCCCCTCACCGAAGTTGGATGGTCAAATGACTTAATAAGCTTCTTAACTTCCATGGATACTCACTCCTGAAAATGATCCCCTGAATTTGGGCCCCAAGCTCAGCCTATTGCTAGAGTGGACAGTAAACAGACTAGCGAGGACAAAAAGGATTGGATCAATTGAAGAACTTATACCAAATTCGTGTGCATCAAACAGCAACATTCACCCAACACCAATTCTTGTTGGAAAGAAAACGGCCAATATGTTGTCTAAATGTCAAAAATTTTGAACTGGTTGACATCATTGTGTTAGTGAACTGGTTTTATGCATGAAATATCAATTATTTCATTATCACTCCCTTGATTCAGTTTCCCAAATAAAACACGAGTAAAAAGTCAACTAAGAATAAAATGTCACTCCATTAAGAATGTACAATGTCAAATGAAATAAACTTAAGAATACAAACTTGTGCTGGATTTAAATTGCTCCACGGTTGCTGCAATGTCACAAGTTCCCACAAGATGACACCAAAGCTGTATACATCTGCCTTCTCATTTGATGGTTCATCACGAAGAACTTCTGGTGCCATCCACTCTGGCTGATAATTAGGACAGGTGTGCATAACTTCATAAAATTACAAACAGCATATCCATAACGACTTAAAACAAAAAAGAAAGTTGGCAAGTAAGAATCACTTACTGTTCCTGCTGCTGACTTTGACGAAAGAAATGTATTTGCTTTTAATCGAGAAAGGCCAAAATCACAAACCTGATCAGGTCAAAGAAACGAATAAAAGAGTTATGGACAACAAAGAAGATGTCCTAGACAAAGTTGCAAAATAAAACGTCACATCATTCAAACAGCAAAACATGATTATTACTTGAGAGATATATTAGACAATCGCCTATATAGCAAGTAATAATCCAAGACCCAAAACATATCAATTCTATAAGGAGACATTAGAAATTTTATAAAGTTCCCAGGGCTGAATAAACTTGTGAGCCAAGTTAATGATGTCAAGAGATAAATTGTGAATGAATAGAGTATGGATGATGTCCAAGTCTCCATCTGTGACACATGGACCACTAATAAACTGACTACACTGAAACAAAGCTTAAGGATGTTAACTTTCAACCCAAAAAAAAACTTGAGGATGTTGCAACATCCATACTAGTAAACATGAAATGAATGAACTCTTGTATGAATTTCTTATTTGATCATCTTGCTTCAGAACAATCTCTACTGACAATCACAAAAGGTTTAATTCTAAGAGATTAAATGCATGAAAACTGAAAACAATGCTTAAAAGAATATGTTTCCCAGTTAAACAGCCATTAAATAAACATAATGGCAGTCTCTAGCAAGCCGTATCTAGAGTCAACTGTCTAACCTTTACTGTATACTTTCTCTCAACCAAAAGATTTGGAGATTTTAAATCTCTGTGGACAATGGGAGGGTTACGTTTATGAAGATAATTCATGCCTTTTGCCTGTAAATTTGAAAGGGACCTGATTAGTTTTGACAGAAAAGATCAAACACATTGGCAAGCTAAAATAAAACGAAAGACAGTGACCAAGTTAGCAAAAGATCATACCACATCATAAGCCATATTCAGTCGACGTCTTTCATCTAACACCTCTGTTGCACCAGGCTTATGCAAGAGCCTAAACATACTACCTCTGCATGACAAACCACAGATTTTATTCAAACCACAAGGTAAAGTTCATTTAAATGCATAACAAAAAATCAGAAATGATGATATTTCTCTGTACATTCCATACTTGGAGAAAAAATAGAGCAAAGGAGGTGTTGCTAGGGAGAAAACCCACAACCTTGATAAATATTCAGTCACTATGGACAAATATGGGGGCTGCGTAACAGCACCCATGAAAAGAACAATATTCGGATGCCGAAGACGTTTCATTATTGAAACCTAATAAACAAAAACAACTATACAGATCAAAACAAAACCCAAGGTTGTTGCCAAAAGCTCATGCTACATTTCATCAACCCTCACCTCCCTCAAGAATTCCTTGACGCGTTCTGCCTGAAAATCTTGCTCCATGAGAATTTTAACAGCAACATCCTGTAGTTAAAACAATTATTGAGAAAAGAAAAAGGATAAGGAGGTGGAAAAGAGGAGGCAATAACAAGAATATCCAAATACAAAGTTAACAAGTTAAAACATCTTGAGAAGGTACCACATAACAAACTTAAACCAATTGAGATAAAAGCTAAAACAAAATGCATGGTTTTATACCAATGTATCAGAAAAGATGGAACGAAATACCAAATTTCAAATTTTCACTATCAGGAGAAAAAAAAAACTAGAGAAATGCATAACAGGTCTCTCCCAGTCAGGTATACTACCTGGAAATCTAGCAGTTAGGATTAAAGTACCACATATTGAGGCCCGTGTTCATTAAAAGCCAGAATCGCAGCCTGTTACTAGGCTGGTTAATGAGCAAACAAATAAAGAACATAATATTTTAAACACTCAGAATCTCCACGCCCAGAATAAAGGAACTTCTTGAAATGAATTCATCTACTGTGAACCATGGCAAATCATGGATTGACAAATCAATTAAGTGACATTACTTCATTCCAGATGACATTGATTGGCAACCTTCACCACCAAATGTGCAACCACAACTCACATTCCATTACATGTCAAATGTTACATTCATAAGAAACAGAAATGAATAGAAGCACAGCATTTCTTCATACATTTCTACATAGATAATGTGTATGATAAGAGAAGCACTTTACCGAGCCATGCCATTCAGCACGATGGACTGTCCCAAAGGAACCTGAAAAGAAATTCAATTTCAGTCACCATGCCACAACCTCCTACAAGGGCTATTAGCTAATATTATTTTAGCAGACAATACTGTTTCTCTAAAAGAAATGACCACAACAAACACTCTACCTGCTCCAATTTTCTCTTTCAAAATAAGATCACTCCAAGGGATGTCCAAGTCCTCCACATCAAGTGAAAGTTCTTTACTTGCTTTACTAGATACCAGTTGCCTGCTGTCAAAGAACCTCGAATCATTAACAGTATTCACCATCTGGTCACACAATGATAAAAGTGGTTGCACACCCTTGTGCCCGGTGGGTGGGATATGCTTAACAGGGGTTTGCTCTTTGACCACGCCCGGTAATTTTTTAGCATTTTTTGAAGGATTATAGGGTCTAGAAAGTTGGGTGTCTCTTTCTTGAACACTTGTATGAGAAGCTTTCATTTGAAGAGGTAATTCAGGCATTACAACATTACTTCTGCAATGACCAGAATGGTCAATTTGTTGAGGATGCGTGGCGATTCCAGATTCTTCTTCAGTGGCAGCACCTGAAATATAACAACAAATAGAATTTACAGTTGCATCTTATGTTGCAATGCAAAGGAACTACTAGCCTACCCCTTGGGTAAGGGCACACTTAGCACAGAAGCAAAGGATAAATATTGAAACAAGAAATCCAATAAATTGCACGTATAAGATGGGAGAATTCTTTCATGGGAACAGGATAGGAGAACTGTTAAAAAGTTCTTTTCCGCCAGTGTGAGCTAAGACATAAGCCTCATGAACTAATTCAGTATTTAAGCATGCAAAAGTGAAAAATCATCAATCTTCTTCACATCACAATTGCATACTACGAACAAAGGAATCAAACCGCAAAACCAAGCAAATTTGGATTTCAACAAGGAACTCAATTATGAAATATGGAAATAAATCTCAGAGACCCTAAAATTCAACAGTTTGAGACCAAATTCTGTAGGTTAATAGAGTGCAATATCACATTCTGGAGCATTCTTCTAGTGGGTTGCATAAATCTTCCTAATGCGTGATTGCAAACAAGGTACTCTCAAAGTGGCAAGATCAAATAGAAATCAAATAGCCGAGATGATATGGCTTCCTACAGGTATCCTATGTTACGAGGTTTTAGTATTTTGGTATGATTTCTATCCTTTTGGTTAGAATGTCAAAGCATATTCTGAAATGTGAAGTATTAACTTTTGAAAACAAATAATTAAACCCATTAGTTACAAGAGGTTTATGCAGTACCACTAAAGGAGTTAGCATCACATGAATAGAAATAAGGAGTAAATCAAAATGAGAACCCAACATTCAGTACTATGTTTGGTACTGATTAACCAGATACAACATAGGTGCCAGTAACAACAAAAAAGTATGCACATAAGACAAGCAGAAAATAAATAGAGACTATAAACTAGAGACAAAACAACAGAGTCATTTGGGGTTCACCTATAGATGCATCACCTGCTGAAGTATCATCAAATTGAATCAATTTTAACATGAAATCTCCAAAATTGATCATGGAATTAACAAACCCATATCATTTCGAAGGTTTCTAAATCAAGAATTCATTAAAAACACAAAGTTTAAAAATGCTCTTACCTTCCTCTTCTAAATTTTCGGATTTCTTCTTGGCTTTGGAGGAAGCTTTCATCCTTCTCCATCCTTTTTCCTTGAAATCAACTTAAAATCACCCTAAACACCCATGAAAATTCGAATCCCTAAACCCTCTCTTCTTCTTTCCTTCTTCGTTTCTTTCTCCATGGCCGAACTTCTCTCTTCTCTTCTCTTCTTATTCTCTTCTTTTCTTTTGTTATTTCCCTAAGTGTCGTGGCTTCTTATGTTAAAAACGACAGCCGCTATGTGTTTTCTGCCATGCCATTTAAATGAGGGGTAAAAGACCTAAATGCCCCTACATTATAGTGATATCCCAAAATTACCCCTGCCAAAATCTTGAAAAACTGTTGACTTGCGTCCTGATCAAAATCTTTGAGATCATGCAATCTTTGAGATCATGACTACATTCCCTCCAGATCGAAATCAAACCATCTTCTTCCATAGAAGTTGATCCCCTTATGGTAAGCTAATTAAAATATGATGAAGATTAATATGGTTCCTTTTTTTGTTTTTGTGGACATATATTATATTTCATTAAGAACATGCTCGATAATAATATAATTACCATGAATATTGATATAGCATAAGATTTAAGGTTTGAAAATAAAACTTTAAAGGAAATATTGCCAAAACTTTGAATAATATCTACAGTTAAATTGACTACTTAATATTCCTTATTTTATAATATTTAAAATCTTAACAACAAATAAAATTGGAACGTTCACAATTTGGATGAACAACAAATAAAATTGAAAACACATGAATGAAATTAGGAAAAAATTGACATGTAAAAGCACATGAAATTAGGAAAAAACTGATGCTTCTCTTGGAAGGGAATGACCAATTATAAGTTATGCGTTAGGTTATTTAGGATTATGATCATATTAGTTACTTTACGAAGGGTAAGGCACGATAAAGAAACAAATTTAAGAGATTATTTACTTTGCGAAGGGTAAGGCACAATAAAGAAACAAATTTAAGACTCTTTTAGAATTAGATGGTTATTACTGGTCCTTTCAAAACAACCCAAGCCTCCGCTGGTTTGATAAGTACACATTTCGATGCACAATTTTCACTCTCTCATGGTATCTGGTTTTAGTAACCGCTCCACTTCTCCCTCTCTCATTCGCCTTCCCTTCTCCCTCTCTCATTCCCCTCCCCTTCTCCCTCTCTCTCTCTCTCATTTTCTCACTCAGCCTGCTTAAAAATGTCTAACTTCCAGAGCAACTATGCCGTTAAGTACACCTTCCCTCTTTATAAGTTTCTGCTCCATCGTTTTCTTTCCTTTTATAAGTTTCTTCGTGGAGATTGCTTTGCATGGGATCGGATCTATATCATCACCATGCGTTTGTTTCTGCTCTGAAAGTCGCTTTAGTTCTTATAATTTCTTCTACTTCTGTTGGATCCCGTTACCGGAATCCAACTACTTATACAGAAAATCAATTTGAAACCCGAATTCGCATTGGAAACCACGGCTAATCCGAAAATTCCGATATAATAATTTTTTTTTCAATCTTATTCATCTTAAGTCCATTTTCATATTAATCTATTGAGAAATTCAATGGTTCGAATTTCGGGCAAATCGGAGGCCAAATGAGAAAGTTATAAGCGAAAATGCAAAATGAC
>JANZXV010000004.1:23469731-23484031 GCA_027576455.1 Erythroxylum roigii
AGATCATGACTACATTCCCTCCAGATCGAAATCAAACCATCTTCTTCCATGGAAGCTGATCCCCTTATGGTAACAACAAATATGATATACAAAGTATTCCATAAAATTGCACTAGAAAAAAAAGTTTAAACTGCTCTAGTTACGAAAACAACTCACCCCATGTGATTGCATACAAGTTTTGCCAACTGATCAGCTACCTCTTCTGTCGTTATACAGCTGCAAGAAATGTTATGAACTCTAGTTTGAAGTTCTTTCAAGCCAGGATCACCATGTCGATCAATCAAAACCACTTCCAATGAAGGATTATCGCTTGCATTCACAGATTTTAGAGAGTTAATAGATGGGATGTGATTACTTTCTTGCAGGTCAGTGCACACAGTCCACACATATGGATCCATTCCATGAATTATGTAAAAACCATCAGGAATTTTGTCATAATATGACAGGCAACCATTCACCTGATGCACATTGAATAAACACATAGAGAGTTTTCAGCTGGATAACAATACAACAACTATGAAAATATGCAAGCCCTTCTAAACTGGAAACAGAGAGGAACCATAGAAATAATGTATCCAAAAGAAAATCAGAAATAATGGTCCAAAGGAATAGAAAGGACAGCATGATCCTTTCTTTCCTACGTAGAAATTAACGTGAAAGTAACTAAACTAAAATACTTAAAGGTTACCAGTTGGAGCATTCAATCAACGTAAAATCACTAATAGCACTAGCAATGATCATCAAGAAAATAATTTTACCATCCAACAGCATAGTTACATATTTCATATAGATGGATAATAAGACATGGATGTTAATATGTGGAGTACTAACAAGTATCAACCTTTGTCCAGTCAACATCCCTCCACCTATTTCAATCATAGAGCTACCAACAAAATTACAGTAGCCATTTCTTCACAAACTATGCGAAACCACTTCTTTCCACTTAATTTTGACAGACATTTCTCTTCACCTGAATTAAAATGCATGCATATCCAAACCCAACAACTAGAGAATTCGGAACTGAAAATTGACTAAGTATTCCCATCAATAAAAATATGCATGTTAAAAATGTCAAATTAATTCATAAAATCATCAGCATAAGTAGTTTAAATGTATGGATCAGAAATTAACTTGTCAAAACATGCATATGTAAACTGCATAAGTTCTCATACAGAATCATCTACTAAGTTATATTTCCACGTAGCGTTAAGAAGACATACCCATTGACTCTAATAAGCTGAAAAATCCTACCGAATTCCAGCTTATTAACCATGCAGCCAAAAGCATCCACAAACCAGCTACCCACACAAGCTTATACAACTACACCAGAACTTCTACAATTCCAAAAACTGATCTAACTGAACTTTTCTCAGAAATCTGTTCGCGGACGCCTTCTAGTTTAGATACAGACGCAGGACAGACCATTTACTTCATAAATCACTCATCCTCGAAAACATAAAATAACAAAAAAAAATGTAAATTGACTAAAGTTCACAGCTGTAATCGTACCCAAAATCTATGAGACAGCACCTCCGGCGAGTTCGAACTCGAGGAACGCAGCGTAGATTCATCCGGGACCAGATCAAGAAAATTCGGATCATCAGCACAAGTGGCTTCCGAAGACAACCTCAACAACAAAGCCAACTGCAACTGGTAACTCTCTTCCGTCTGCTGCGCCCAACTCTTCCCCGACGATCCCGTACAGGAAACCGTCGTAACATCTATCGCTGTGGCCCTCGCTAAATTGCCGTCCTCATGCATGGAACCTCCGTAAGCTTCAATCTCATTTCCGCCTGCCGTTGACAGAGTCAGAGGATAGCACTCTCCCGACAATGAGCTCTCTTCGAAGCTGCTCCCACTAGATTGTTGCAATCCGACCAAAGACGAGTACAAGTTCAAGTTACCAATTCGATTGTACTGCTGATTCGGCCTGTGGTCAAGCTCCCAATCAAAGCCTCTATCTGACTTGAATTTACTGTTCTTTGACTCGCTTGAAACCGAGGAGTCGTAATACGGAGGAGGCGGCGTGCTGCCTCGCTGTTCGTCTGGGAACTGGTTGAGAAGGGCGTAGCTGGATCTCTGACCAGTCATTTCCATGTGGAGATCTCTGTTAAAGACTTTACTTAGCTCAAAAGAAGCTTAAAAACACTCGAAAAGACCGCCATATTCAAAAGAGGCAAAGAGAGAGGTCTGTCACAGGTGAGCTGAACCTGGAATGATTTTCTTTCTCTAGAATTTTTTATAGGGACGGCTTTCTTTTTTTCTTTTTTCTTTCTCTCACTAGAGTTCATTGTCAGGAGGAAAAAGGATAAAGGTCGCGTTTTATTCGGTGGCGTGAATGTAATATACAATTATCCACCGAACTTTTTCTTAATAACAAACAAACGACAAGTAGGTAGTTTGGTCGGTTCTTTCAGGCGCGTCCGCATTCGTACCACATTAGCTGAAAGCTGATTGGCTCCGCCGCTGTTCTTTCTGCTAAACGCTAATTGTGCCGCCGTTCCATCCGGTTATTAAAAAAAAAAAGTTATAAACAAAAGCGAGCATCTCCGACTCTCGCTTTTTATAGCCTACAAATCCCCGTCAGATAGTGTTTGCATACGTAAACTCGATAGAACAGGCTAAGGAATTACTTGGACGAGCCTTGTTGCGACCAACGATGCGGGTCGAGACCCTTATTCATTAGAGAAATCCTCCGTATGAATGGATACAACTTAATACTGATGGTGCGTATAAAGTATCTTTCTCGCGGGCTTTAGCAAGAGGGATACTTCGAGAGAGTACGGGAACTTGGATCGGTGGCTTTGCGCATAATATAGGCTTTTGCACTGTGGTATGTGCAAAACTATGGGAGGTATTTACAAGATTACAACTTGAATGGAATCTTGGTTATCAGAGAGTGAAATTAGATGTGAACTCGTTGATAGCAACATATTATCATCCTCTAATAATCAACAAATTCAGTATAATTCTTTGCTCCTGGGTATTCATAACTTAATAGCCAGAGAATGGATCGTGAAAATTAGGCATGTATGCCGTGAGGCTAATAGAGCTGCGGATTGACTAGCTAATTACGCCAGGTCTCTTAAACTTAGCATCTATTTGCTTCAAAACCCGCCTGTGGATTGTTTGTCTATCCTGCTAGAGGATATCTCGGGGGTTGTCTTTCCCCAATTAGTAACTTACGATTTCGTGTATTTCTCTTGCTGATCAAAAAATATATGTATATATATGCATAAATATGTCTAACAGTAGCAGAGTTGTAACAATTAGCATATTGCAGGACTGGTTTGATAATTGTCACGACTATTTTAATAATTGTTGCATGTCTATGTTTTGTTATTTCTTTTATTACGTTTTGTTATTTCTGTTATTACGGTTTGTTATTTCTGTTGTTCTGAACTAAGAAAGAGAGATTGTAAAACCCACAATACCGTTACAACTTGGAAGGTGGGGTTAGAAGAAAATACGATTACTACTTTCCCCTCAAGTCTTCTTCCTTCTCTTCTCTCTTTCATTCCAATCTTCAGTTCGCTGCATATTTGGTATTAGAGCAGTTCCATCTTGGAACCTGGCACATAGAAAAAAACATCACGATGACAGGATGCTCGAATTTGGAAGATCGAGTAAATTCTATGGAAAAGCAAATGAAGGGTTCCTTTGGTGAACTACAGGAGAATATTGAACGACGGTTCTCGAAAGTGGATGCCATGGATAGCAGACTACAGACTGTAACAACCCAAATGGAGGAGCTTTTCCGCCTCTTCAAAGCTCAATCAAAAAATACGGTCCCTGAAGTGCAGTATGATTCAAGAGATAGTAGAATTGGGCATTGGGAAGGTGTTGATATCCTATCGACTGTAGAGGACAGAGGAGTTAAGGATGGTAGAGGCAAAGAAGTGGCAACAGCTGGCCTGGAAGAAGGGAGTATCAGCCATATTGGTGCTAATTAAACAGTCAGGAGGACATAAAACCTTAACCAAAATCCTATTCCGAGGCTTGATTTTCCTCACTTGGATGGTACAAAACCAAGGAGCTGGATTGTGAGGTGTCATAAATATTTTTGAATCTTTGACATTGCTAAAGAGTTTAAGGTGGAGTTGGCCTCAATGCACTTAGAAGGAAAGGTAGACGTGTGGTTTTAGGATTAGGTGGAGCAGGAAGGTTCATATCAATGGGAAGTACTATTCACAGAGGCAATAAGCTGTAGGTTTCATTCTAGAGAGTTTGTTGATATTGTAGAGGAATTCAATAAACTTAAGCAATGTGGTTCTGTTGAAGCTTATCAAGAACAATTCGAAGATTTAATGCTACAGCAAATCCTACTTTAACATAATCCTATTTCATTTCGAGTTTTCTCGGTGGCCTATCTGACACATTGAGGCCTATGGTCAAGATGTTCAGACCTCAGTCCTTAGCCGAGGCGTTTGAGCAAGCTAAGCTATAAGAAGTATCAGTTGAAGCCTTACTACGTCGTCAGAAGGGGCAACCACCATTCTCGAGCTCACAATCAACTGGTAAAACCCCAACAGCAAATAAGGTAGTCACCACTACCCTGAAGCACGGCTAGACTGATAATCAGAATTAGAGGAGAGAACCTGGAGTGTGTTTTCGTTGCAAGGAGAAGTTCTTCCAACAATTGATGCATAAGAATATTTTTTATTTGCTTATGCTCCAATTCATTCTTTTGACATTGATTAAGATTAAACTTGTCTTCTTTTCTGAATTAGAACTACATTTGCAGAATAAATTTTCATGTCAAATCTCTCCAAGATCTTATCAATATAAGCTTTTTAAGGTAAGCTTAATAGTCCTTGTGACCTATCACGGAATATTTTAATTCCTATCACATAACTAGCTTCTTCTGTATTTTTTATTTCAAAATTCTCAGAGAGAAATTTTTTAGTATTGTGCATTAAACTAAGATCATTAGTAGGTAACAAGATATCATCAACATAAAGTACCAAAAATATGAACTTATTCTCCCTAATTTTAAGATATATACACCAATCAACGACATTTTTTTAAAATCCAAAGAAGGTAAAAGTATCATTGAACTTAAGATATCATTGTCGGAGGCTTACTTAAGTTCATATATCAATTTCTTAAGTTTCTACACCAATTTCTTAACTTTCTACACCAAGTTTTCCTTTCCTTCAATTGAAAAACCTTCGTGTTGATTCATATACACTTCTTCCTCTAACATACCATTAAGAAAGGCTGTTTTCAAATCCGTTTGATGTAACTCTAAATCATAATGAGCCACTAATGCCATAATAATTCTTAAGGAGTCTTTGTTTTAAACAGGTGAAAACTATAAGTTTTTTAAGATTTACCTAACTATCCTAATTATTATGTATGGTCCATTTAAATGCTTTAACCCTACACATGCACATGTTGTCATCTATAAACCCGACCTTCCATCTTTGTGATGGGCAGTAGGTATGGAATGGGTTTAAAATGTTGGTTTGGGTCCCTATTCTCACTAAGCATTTTGTTTACACCATCGGTTATGCTAATGAAGAGGATAGAAGCTTCAAACTTCACAGAGACATCCAGATCTCGAGGCAATGGCTGGAGGTATTTATCTTGGTTAAGTTTCCTTTGCTACATATATATGTATGATCAATATGCATGTATCTTTACGTTAAAGTTGTTGTATAAGATGCATACTACTGCTAGGTTTATATTTCTTTTGGTATCAGAGCCCATGATGCCTCTGTCTTGCCTTATAAACAGATGAAAAAAATTTCTCTGTTTTGCCCTATTATGGTTGAGTTTCTGTTGAAAACGTGTTGTTGAGGCTGTTGAATTTTGTTCAACGTATTTGTACCTTTTGGAGACGTGTTTTTGTGCTCCATGAAGCGCTCGACGGTGACAAAACCGTGTAGGGAGGAAGGGACAATGATGGCCATATGGGAGGCTTCGGACGTTGCCATTTATGGAGGGTTGCATGGTTAGGTTTACTACGTCTCATGCTCGTCGCCTGGTCCTCCTCGTCCCATCGCCGACCTTCCTGCCATTTTTGGCGTCTTCTGCTCACTAAAACTGTTGGGGCTCCGACGGGTTCCAGCTAGGTCACACCCGACCCGGCTGGAGGTTGAAGACAAACTGTGTTATTCTTTTTTTAATTATTAATTATTAATTTTGTTTGTTAATATTAATGATTAATTGGGTCAATCAAGACCTAACCCTTATGTTGTGATTTTTAATTATAGAAATCATTTTGGTATTAATATTTTATGAAAAATATTAATTTTAATTATGTATGTCTTATGTTAGAATTTAAGTTTTTTTTTGGCATGCATATTATAATTGTTTAATTTTTCATAAATTACATGTGATTAATTGAAAATTTTGTGTGTATAAATTCATGATTATTATATATGCATAATTAGATTAAATATTTTATGCATTATTATTTGATTTATTTGCATTAATTATTAATTGATGCAAATATTTAAGCTTTAATTTAAAGCTTAAGATAATGTTAGTGATCATATGATTTTAATTAAATGGGAGTAGCCACAACATCTCAAATTAATTACAATTATATATTTAGCTTTAAGATCACATTAAATTATTAATTGTAATTAATTATACGTGATATGATAAAATCTACCCACAGGAATTTTGTTATATTTGTATGATTAATTAGGATATAATATCGAATTATATTTCTTAATCTACCCACAGGAATTAAGAAAAAGAACACAATTCAATAGTTTTGTCATAAAATTTTAGATGAATCTAATTGAGTAGAACTTTACATGATTTACATTGGTAAACCATGAATTATTATTGGTCTCGAAATATATATAATAAGCATATATTTTTATTTCTCAATTTGCAGTTACTTAGAATATTTATGATATTAAGTGTGATATTCCCGAATTGAAAGGTGACAACTATAAGGTGTGAAAGGAGAGAATTTTGCTTCATTTGGGCTAGATGGACATAGACTATGCTATTAGGAAGAAAGAACCACCGAGTATGATTGAGACCAACACTCCAGTAGCTATTGCTCTTTATGAAAAGTGGGAGAGGTCTAATTGTCTTTCCGTGATGTTCATAAAACCAAGATATTTGCTGGCATTCGTAATTCTGTCTAACAGTATAGTAATGTCAGAGATCTATTGAAGACCATTGATGAGCAATTCGCTACATCTGATAAGGCCCTTGCCAATACTTTGATTATGCAGCTGTCATCCTTGAGGCTCACTGAGATAAAGGGCATACGTATCATATCATGCGTATGAGGGACATAGCGGCTCAGCTGAAAGCGTTGGAGGTTACTATATCGAAATCTTTCCTAGTACATTACATTCTATGTACTCTACCTCAACAATACGATCCTTTCAAGATCTCTTATAACACACATAAGGACAAGTGGTAGATCAATGAACTGTTGACCATGTGTGTGCAAGAAGAGGAGAGGTTGTTGATGGAAGAGTGTGAAAAGGTCAATTTGACCATTTCAAGAAAGAAGAGGCAAGATAATGCCAAAAATAAGGGAAAAGGCAAAGTTGCTCCTCAATCCGATATAAAGAAGTCGTTAAAGTGTTTCTTCTGCAACAAGAGGGGACACATGAAGAAAGACTGCGCTAAATTTAAGGACTGGCTCGAGAAGAAAGGTACTCAAATTTTATTTGTTTGTTATGAGTCTAATATGATTAATGTTAATCATAACACATGGTGGATTGATTATGGTTCTACAATCCATGTTTCAAATACCTTGCAGGGTATGCAAAACCTATAGAAGCCGGTAGAAAGTTAACAAGTCATCTATTCAGGAAGCAAGACGAGTTCACATGTGGAAGTCATTGGCACTTGCAGTTTGGTTTTAAGCAGTGGTTTTGTTTTGTGATTAGAGAAGACTTTTTATGTTCCAAATTTCTCTAGAAATTTAATTTCTGTATCAAGACTTGTACCCTTTGGTTTTTTCTTTAACTTTTCATATTCTGGTTTCAGTTTATGTAATGGAACTAAAGTTATTGGTTATGGTACATTGTCTGATGGTCTTTATTCCATTCAATTGCAAAATGATGATGCTTATAGTTTGAAGCATGTCACTAATGGATTGAAACGATGCGTTATGAATGAAAAATCCTCTATATTGTGGTATCGTAGATTAGGATACATCTCCATTGAGAGAATTAAGCGATTAGTAAATGAAAGGGTACTTAGTACTTTGGATTTTGCTGATTTTGAGACTTGTGTGGATTGTATTAAGGGCAAACAAACTAACAAGTCTAAAAGAGGTGCCAAGAGGAGAACAAACCTGTTAGAAATCATACATACAGATATTTATTGTCCAAACATGGACACAAGTAATCTGAAATATTTTATCACCTTCATAGACGACTATTCGCGATATATATATATATATCTCTACTTACTTCGTTCTAAGGACAAAGCTTGAATGCCTTTAAAACGTTTAAGGCTGATTTAAGGCTGAAGTGGAGAATCAATGTGAAAAATTGATTAAAATCGTGAGGTCAGATAGAGGTTGAGAGTACTATGATAGATACACTGAAAGTGGACAAGCACCTAGTTTTTTTGCGAAGTTTCTTTAGGAACATGAGATTGTTGCCTAGTACACCATGTCTGGTTCTCCGGATCAAAATGGTGTGGCAGAAAGAAGAAATCGAACCTTAATGGACATGGTGAGAAGTATGAGGAGTAACACAAAACTTCTTCAATTCCTGTGGACAGAAGCTCTAAAGACGGCTGTGTATATATTAAACCGAGTTCCAACCAAGGCTGTCTCCAAGACACCTTTTGAGTTGTTTAAGGGTTGAAAACCGAGTCTGAAGCATATACGCGTTTAGGGATGCCCGTCTAAAATGAGAATTTACAACCCACAGGAGAAGAAGCTAGACCCAAAGATCATTAGTGGGTATTTCATTGAATATGCTGAAAGGTCTAAGGGGTATAGATTCTATTGTCTATCTCACAGCATAAGAATTGTGGAATCAAGAAATGCAAAATTTCTTTAAAATGACTTAATCAGTGGGAGTGGTCATTTTCAGGGCATAAGTTTTGAAAAGGGCCACTACGAAGCTCAACCCTCTAGTTCAAGTGATAGATTGATTGTCATTCATACCCCTCAAGTTGAAACAGGTATTGTGACAACTCCGCTGCGGTGTTTATGGCTAAAAATAACAAGAGAGGAAGTCGAAGTAAGCATATCGACATTAAATATTTAACAAGAGAGGAAGTCGAAGTAAGCATATCGACATTGATGATTGCGGATCTTTTAACTAAAGGCATGTCACTTAAGCAATTTAAGGATCACGTAGTGCATATGAGACTTGGTTCCACAATGTGATTTTATTGTATATTTGTTGATTCAATGAAACTCTTATTCAGTTTGATATTTTCTCATAAATTTTGTGCACACATATTTTGATTGGTTTTGAGAAATATCATTTAATTTGGTCCTAGAATAAACATATGGTTTATGCACTAAGTTGAAGGGCTAATAATGAGAAATTTTGTATATGTAATACATAGAAGATACTACTCACTATAAGAGGACCTATCGCAATGATTTATATATTTGATTTCTTATTATATGTGGTGGTTGTGGGTTAAATGGACCAAGTAGGAGAATGTAAAAATTTCGGTCAAACTTTACCAACTTTACCTACCTGTATATGGTCCATTTCATCATAACTCGTAACTCCCGCATATAATTTGTCGCCCACTTTCTAAACCTTCCACCTCTGTGATGGCCAGTAGGGGTATGAAAGGGTTGTTTAAAAACAACATTAGTTTTGGTTTTAGGTCCTATTCTACCTAGCATTGTTTTACACCATCTGTTTTGCTCAAGGACGAGGATAGAATAAACCCAAAGCTCACAAGGATCACGGCAATGACTGGAAATATTTATGGTTTCAATCATGCTTCCGTTCAATTTATCCCCATGTATCTTTACGTAATGCTTTGTATAAGATGGATGCGGTTGCTTGGTTTATATGTCAATACACACTGATTATTTTGCTGAATCCACCATGTTTAGCATTTCTAAATTAACTGGGTGAGCAATGTTTATGGGGACAGGCTGTGACAAGTCCATTAGTTAATAGTCATCCTAATTGTCTTGTGGAGACCCAATACCAAAGATACACCGTCGGTTCCAGTAACAACACCACATCAGTTAGTGGAACAATCTCGTGGTTCCTGTCTCTGATCATTTCTAAAGCGCTTAATCTGGTTTCCTTCGGCCTCTGGGCGTCGAGTGAGATCGGGGCAATTAGATGCCATGACAGCCTCGTTTCTGGTTTCTTCCATTCCCCGCTTTGATTCAAGCACATGCACTTCTTCCACCATCGGCTTCCAAAGCCTAACTCTTGCGTTAATGAACCAATTTGATACCTACATGAACAGGGTTTTCAATGATCTGCTATTAACTAAATAGGAAAAGCATATGTGAAGTGAAATCATCACCTGGGTCCTCGATAGACCTGTCTGTTGAGATAAAGTTTGCTTCTCAGAGTCTGTTGGATAACTGCAAATGGAAAAAAGGCCAAATGCATATGTAATAATTGCAAAGAAATTTGTGTGATCACTGAACAAAGGAAGGAAGTGCTTACGGATGGAGGAAGTGTTCAAAGAGCCATGATTTGAGTACCGCAACTGCATGCTCTGGAAGTCCTCTCTGGGATCTCCAAACATGAACATGATGCTGAATTGCCACGGTTTTGTTTTGAATGTGCTGTTGTTGAGCTACGCAAAATCCTGTAGTGTTTCCTTTGCCACCCAACTTAATTTGGTCAAAAATTGCATTCTTCAAGCAAGTAAAATGCTTGAAAACAAGTTTGATTGCGTAACAAATGTAAGGAGCCGCATTTGCCAGGCCAGCAACAATTCTGAAGGACGAAGCAACTGACTGCATTTGATGGTAATACAATTTGTATCTCCTGCACACCTAATCAAGATGGAAAGTGAAACATATTAATCATTTTCTGCTGCTACTACGGGTCACATGTTACAAAAGTTAATTACGCAAAAACTACTGTTTCTGTTTAACCCTTTTCAGGTAATTCCTTGATCCTGATTCAATGCGACAAGACAAGACATCTTTTTGCTTTGTCTTCCAATTAATCAACCAAAAAAATATCTTGTCCCGAGAAACTGACTCCTTCAACAGTGACAATCAAATCATTTCACTGGAGCGACACAAACGCCAAGACTCACGAGCATTCATAGTCTTTATTCACTCTTAAGCTTTGACCAATGACCACACTATTCATCTTATGAGTGGAAATGGACAGTGACCCAGTTGTTTACTTAAAATCTACAGCTTAACCTTTATACTGACAATTCCTACGTAGCTGTTTGCTGTACATAAGAATTAAATGGTGTTTATTCTTATAGTTACACTCCATTTATGTTTCCAAATTCCAATTCTCTAAAAGAAAAGAAATTGATTTATTAAGACTATTGACTTAAGAACATTGTCTTCAACTATATTCTACATGCTTCATTCAAGGTCATTTTGCTTCTTTTTCCCAGCTTCAAGTAGATAGATGTGTTTGATCGAGTGGAAACAGCCCTTTTCCATTTCAACCCCAACCGGTACCTTATCCTAGAATTAGCTGTTATTTATAAAAAGAAGATGACACTACCATTCCTCAAGAATTGAGCAAGAAAATATCCGAAGAACATAAACCGTGCATAAGCATAATAGATGAAACATACCTCTTCCAACATTAATGTCAACTTCAAATTCTTCCATCCATTATCCATTTGATCACCAAGATACATACTTTCTCTCCTGACTTCACTGTCACTTAAACAATCCAGAGAAAAGGGCAAACCTTCACAATTGACGCCACAAAGCTCGTCCAAAATCTGCTGTGCAGGTTTCAAGAACCTTGAAGTCTTCAATATCGATGCATAACCTGTGAAGGGACCAAGCGGAACAACGCTTCTGACTTCACCTTTCGGCTTCATGGAACCACCAATGCTTGTACTCGTCCTACAATTTAGATCCTTAGCTTGGCACGGTGTATATAGACTACAAGTTAAGGGCTGGTGTTTCTCGTAATAAGTGTTTTGAAGTGTAGTGTTCATGAGAACTTGTGCTGGAGCGCCCTGCTGTTCTTGGTTGGCTTGTGTGACTCTAAGCTTGCTTTTTCTGTTTCTCTGCGGGACATGATAGGATTCCAAGTTTTGCGCCATGAAAGCGAGATGCTGACAAAGACTTTAGTGAAGTGGGAGACCAGGGCAGCTGTAATGAAGAAATGAAGATGTGCAGTATGGAGATTGAGAGGTTTTCTGTGGCTTGCAGATTAGTAACTGTGAGATTGATTGCAGGAGGCCTGGCTTTGAGCTTTTATAATGTATTAACTTTTTGGTATATTTGGGGTATGGTAATAGAGTTTTGGATTCAGTAAAAAGGTACATATGATTATGTGTTTATTTATCGTTGGTTTATATAACTTTACAAGGAAAAATTAATTCTTAAAATCTTGATTCTAGTATCAAATAAGACTAATTCAAATATATTTAAATGTATTGATATGTGATATAAAAAGATATTGTTAGAATATATTTTATATATTCTTTATTTAATTTTGACATTTTAAATTGGACATATAAGATTACATTTACGATATATGCATCCTATTAATTTCGGTGGAATCTTGAAATATATCTAATAAGTATGCATATCTCCTTGTTTTGGAAGAAGTCTATGTAATTATGGAAGTTGGAAAAAAAAAACCTAGAAGGGGGCTGCGGCAAAAATCGGTGATGTATGTTGTTGATGGGTTGTTGATCATTTATTGAAAAAATAGAGAAACAGGGGTGTGCACAGTTGGTGTCTTCCATTAGTTGAAGATGGTTTTTCACATAGCAACCTAAATTAATTAATTTTGAATAAGTGCAGAACAGTCATGTCTATTCAAGTTGCTGGTGATGCATGGGTATTGTTCACGAAGCGTTAGTCACTTGTGTGGAAGAAGCCTACGTGAAATAGTAGAGTAGTGTTGGTGGCTGCACACATGAGCTCCTGAATATACAACATAATTTTGGATTTTTGGGTGACTTTTGGCTGGTGCTCTGTTTCGTGATTCTGCTGGGCTGATTGCGTAATATTCTGTGTGAGCAGGTCTTTTTCATATAAAATTGTCTTACTACTATGAAGTCTAAGTCATCATGTGGAGTTGCTGATTCCTTGAGTTCTTGAAGTTATTTGTCAGTTGCAGTACAGAAGAAAGTTTATTGTTGATGAATTCATGTTAAACTTGTGCAGTGGATTGTTCATGTCCGTGGAAAACTTCTGATTTGGGAGTTTATTTTTACTTGTTTTATTTGTTCTTTTGATTAAGTAAAAATAGTTAGGAAAATCCTCTGTTGAGGTTAGTACGAGGCGGTCATACTATTAGGTGTGAAATTCTTTCACGAAAAATGAGGTTGAGGATAGTATCAAGGGTTGAGTGGTGTCGGCTCAGTAAGGCCTTGGGTAAAACTATTGTACCTCGGTGAAAGTTATTAAGCTAGGTGAGGGCCCCGCAGACGTAGGCAAGCTGTACCGAACTGCGTTACCAAATTTCTGGTGTTTTTATTATTTCAGTTTTGCTTGTTTTTATATTTTATTAGTGCCAAGAAAATTTGCGAAAAGTTTGCGAACTAATTTAACCCCCTTCGATTTATCAGATCTTAAAGGATCTATTATCTTGAATAGCTGTTATATATCGAACAAGAGTGCAGTCTAGAATGGGAGGAGAAAACTGGCATTTGCTTATACGTGATGAAGAATTTGAACATGTATCATGTATGTATCTGTCATTATCACCAGCAAATTAGTGGGGATAAAAAGTGCTGTGTTTCAAATTTTGTGCTGCAGTGAAACGGGACTGAGGCTTAACCTGCCAAGACATTAATTATATCAATGTAGGATTTAGATTTTTGATGCTCTGAATGGAAAATCATGAGCAGAGAAAGAGTATTAGCAAGTGATTTCATTTAATAGTCTAGTTTTGTATAATTCAAGCAACGGACTCCACTCCGTGACCAACGTCTGAATCAGCCACAGTCGTACTCCTATGTACAGTTTTGTACGTGTAACTTTTAGCCACGTACACATAGATGACTAAGTTCAACAGGGCCATGGCTGCCAGAAGCCAGTAAAAGTTGTCCAACCGACTCGTATTGTGAAAAGATAGAAATGGAGGATCTAAAAGTTATCTGTATTGATTTTCTGTCCAAACGTATATACACGTTTGTACATTTAATGACATAATATTATCTGCTATAATCTGGCGTAAACGTTTCCTATGATCCTGCAC
>JANZXV010000004.1:23484131-23494323 GCA_027576455.1 Erythroxylum roigii
TCCTGTCAAGAGCTTTCCGTAGCCATAGAGTTTGAGATTTTTCGATATCGGGAGCGAGAATTATGATCAGTCAAAGTTAGCTTGGAGTTTGACTTTTTGGGGTCAAAGTTGACTTTTTGATTTAGGCAAAATTTGAGAAAATGATCTACATGAAACTTGTAGCGTTTGTTGAAAGCTTTCTGTGGCCATAAAGTTTTCTATTTTTCGATGTCGGGATTTTCGGATTAGTCTAAGGTTTCCAACGCGAGTCATTCGTTTCGTTTCCTAAGATATACGTTTTCGGATGTCGGAATCCGATTTGTTTACGTTTGATCGGATTTGCTTTGTTGCGATTTGTGTGCTCCAATTTCGCTTCGCTTCGAAATCCGCTTTCGTTTCGTTCTTTTTTCGTTTCCGTTGTATGTTTCCAATTCGTTCGTTTTGATTCGATGTTCGTTCGCTTTGCACTTTCGCATTCCGTTTCCGTTTTTCGTTCGTTTTCCGATTAGGATTCGATTTTGAGATCGGGTTCTAAGACAAATACCAGCCCATAGGGCTCAGTCAAACAGAATCACGGAGCATAGCTCTACATGCAAAATCAAAAATCACGGAGCAAAGCTCTACGTGAAAGCGTTTCATATTGGCAACTCAAGTCACAACGCCTTTATCTGAACATGCATTTTATGAAATGCAATAATTTCTGCATATCTCATATATCAAAATCTAATACAAATGCTCATACAAGATTTCAAAGTCATCGGACCTAAGTCTGGCATTCAACTTTTATTGAGAGTCAAACGTCCAATTTATAACACTCCTAATACATGCCCAACTACTAAACTCCTCGGACCTCAGGTCCGGAATCCGGAATCCAGAAACAACTCACAAACAGTTTAATAATAATGGAAGTGTAATAAATCAAATTAATTCAAATCAAATCAATCCTAGGAAATCATCTAGGTTGACTCACTGTATGCTTCAAACATACACAACACATTCACAAATATCATATTTTTTCACAAATGTACAAGTGTTCTTTTATGCATATCAATGTATAGAAAGTATGCCCAATGCATGTTCAATGACAATTCCGGGTGTCTTATTGAATTTCTCATCATCGAATCGATCAGACATCAAAGCCCTCATTAACGTCATTTGTATTTATAAAATGGACCATAATAAAGTAAATGTGAAATCCATTACAAACTTAATTGGCCACTTCCGATTTTCTATCCATATAATTTCGGGTCAACTTTGCATAATTAATCTGATAGGGTAAATGACAAAATTAGGCAATACTTCCTTCTGGAAAGTTGTTCTACAGTGTCTTAAGTTTCTAATGCCTCCAAGATCATTCAATTTGATTTAGTATTCAATGAGTTATGCACAAAATACCACAGACTGTGCACATTTGAACTTTTGGCTAGAACATGATCATTCTCTCTTATTGTACAACTCATATCTTTCAGCTCCGATATCCAAAAATTACAAACTTTATATCAATTTAAAGATAAAAGAATAAGCTATAACGTTGATGAAGACAACTTAGCTTAATTCAGCCCACATCAATACAGTTTATTTAATAACCACAAGACATAATTTCTATCCTTGACAGTGCTTCAACTTAAGCTACAACTCACTTACATGCCAATTTTGAAAATCATAGAGACATAATTAAGATTCGACCTCTTCACAAAAATTGTAGAAATATGTCTCTAGTTTAATATGAATTAAAAACGAACTCATTCAGAAATCTACAGCTCAAGTTAAAATTAGAAAACCGAAGCATGATCATGAAAATTTTCCAATTCATAACATCCAGCAGACTTCCACACTTTCACCCTATCAATCATTTTCAAATTAATTCAAATAGCTCTTAATTTTTATGAGGAGTAAGAAAAATGTCTTAGAAATCTATTGGTTCAAGTTTGGAGTCATTTGGAGTTCGGATGGAAAAGTTATAGCCAAAAGACTTAAAGTTGTTTAGTAGAATAATCTTAATTCATAAAACCATATATGCAACCACCGCCTTTTCTCTCTCCACAACGTAAACCTTCATCTTCTTCGTTAAACTGCACTACCAAAACTGCAATTTTCTTCACTCTTCTTCCTCTCTTCGACTTACCTTATTATCTTTAATTTATACCCTCACATTGTCTCTTCATTTCAGCTCCCATTACAATTCAACTTACTATTAAAACCTCTCAATACTTCAGATACATCACAACCAAATGTTATTTACGTTTTTCTTGCAACATTTCTGCACTTGTTTCATTTTTTGTTTTTTGTTTTTTTTTGTGCTTCATTTCCACACATCACAACCAATATATATGCTGCCTAAACTATTTTTTTTCTACTTCCAACTCAAAAGAACTCATCACAACTAAATCCAAAATCCAAAAGTTTATACCTACATGACAAAAACTGCACTATTCACGTGAGCATCTCTCATTTTTCTGCATCATTCTTCCTTCTTCATTCCATGTTCTTCTTCTTCTTCTTTCGTCAATTTAATCCTTCCTACGACACAAGACCATAACACTCTATATTCTATATAACTCTAACCTCACAGAATTTCATCCGTACCTTTACCCAAACATTTATGCTTGTATGTAGTGAAAACAGAGCATGCTCCCACTTTCACAGATATATGTTTTTGCATGTTTCATAAAAAAAATTTCTTTTTTTTCTTCTTCTTCTTATCTCATCTGGATCTTCCCATTTTCATTACCACTTACTAACAAACTCATTTGAATTCTTTCAAACTTTTCCAAAAACATTCACGCACATCATCAAGAAAAACAGAGCATAAACATGTTAACAACCAACCATTATTTTTTGTAATTATAATAATTTCACTAATCTCCATTTAACTCAAAATATCACTTTCTGCTCATTCCCTAAATTCACAAATTCTTCATACACGTTATTCAACACCAAAATTACACTTTTTAAACTCATGCATGCATGTATAAATGTACATCGAAAAATAGACTTATTAGAGCTACTTACTTGGTTCAGGTATTTGCAGCAGTAAAAGTAAACCAAATGCACAGCTGATGATTAAAAAAAATCTCCAGTATTGATAATAATGAGCAGAGTTTCGGTGGTTGAAAAGAAATTATAAAGGCACCACAGAATCAAGTAACAGTCTGGTTGGTAAGTTTGAATTCAATGAGAGATCAAAACAAGAATTTGAAAGCAAAGGAAACCAAAGGAAAATTCTTTTGAAAGCATTCGGTGTTAAACCAAAAGCTTCTCTCCCTTCTTTAAAGACATCCGTGGCAACATATAATGGGTGTCCCTTGCATGTAAGCCAGGCCTCCAAATGTTACTATTTTATTTGTCCACAACCTAGTCCAAAAATACCCCAAATGTTTTTGAAAATTTATAAAATTTACCAAAAATTCCAAAATAATAATATGACTCTCCAAATAATTTTTTCGGCTCAAAAATAATTCACCAAATTTCCAAAATATCCAAAATGTCTCCAAAAATGCGGATTAAACTCTAATACACACCAAATTTAAAATTTCAAGATAATTAATCCATAATTCACCAAAAATTCTGAAATAATAACTAGTATCACCAAATAAATTTTCAACTCAAAATAATTCACCAAAAATTGCAGAATACCCAAAATATACAAAAATTGCCAAATTACATTTAATACTCTCCAATTAAATCCACAATGTTCATTTATAAACCAATTTACCCAGAAATGCCAATGAATGCATATACAATCATATCAATGTGCAAAATAAATGTGTATGTCACAATTAACTTATGCATGCATGACGTGCATTTTCCTAATTTCACAATATTTTCTCATAAATTACTATTGTAGCCCTAACATGGGTAACAAAATATTACAACTCTCCTCTCCTAACAAAAATTTCGTCCTCGAAATTCTTACCTAAATGATCAAATAGGTAGGGGTACTGATTTCTCATATGCTCCTCTGTTTCCCTTGTGGCTTCTTCACTTGAATGATTCTTCCAAAGGACTTTCACCATTGGGATCACTCGGTTCCTCAATTGCTTAATCTGATAGCCAATTATCTTCACAGGTTCCTCAATTCTTGTGTTATACATGGATGACATTTTGCTTGCGACTAACAATAAGGGTTTGTTATATGAAGTGAAACAATTTCTCTTAAAGAATTTTGATATGAAAGATATGGGTAAGACATCTTATGTCATTGGCATTAAGATCCATAGAGAAAGATCTCGAGGCATTTTGGGTTTGTCTGAAGAGACCTATATCAACAAAGTTTTAGAGAGATTTCCGATGAAAGATTGTGCACCAAGTGTAGCACCCATAATCAAGGGTGATAGATTCAGTTTGAATCAATGCCCGAAGAATGACTTTAAGCAGGAACACATGAAGAACATTCCATATGCTTCAGCTGATGGAAGCCTTATGTATGCTCAGGTCTGCACTTGACCTGACATTGCATATGCTGTTGGAATGTTAGGAAGATATCAGAGTAATCCAGGTATTGACCATTGGAAATCTGCAAAGAAGGTTATGAGATATCTTCGGGGCGCAAAGGACTGCATGCTTATGTACAAGTGAACTGAGAACTTGGAAGTAGTTGAATACTCCAATTTAGACTTTGCTGGCTGCATTGATTCAAGGAAATCAACATTTGGTTATATATTCATGCTAGCTGGTGGAGTTGTATCTTGGAGAAGTGCCAAGCAGACCCTAATTGCTACTTCTACTATAGAGGCTGAGTTCGTATCATGTTTCAAGGTCACCTTGCATGGTGTATGATTGAAGAGTTTCATATCTGGGCTTAGAGTTGTTGATTCAATTTCTAAGCCATTAAGGTTGTATCGCGACAACTCTGCTACGGTCTTTATGGCTAAAAATAACAAGAGTGGAAGTCGAAGTAAGTATATCGACATTTAGTATTTAGCCATAAGAGAACGTGTTAAAGAAAAAAAAGTTGTCATAGAGCACATTAGCATTGATTTGATGATTGCGGATCCTTTAACTAAAGGCATGCCACCTAAGTAGTTTAAGGATCACGTAGTGCAAATGAGACTTGGTTCCATAATGTGATTTTGTTGTACATTTGTTAATTCAACGGAACTCTTATTTAGTTTGATATTTTCTCATATATTTTGTGCACACATATTTTGATTGGTTTTGAGAAATGTCATTTAATTTGGACCTAGAATAAACATATGGTTTATTCATTAAGTTGAAGGGCTAGTAATGAGAAATTTTATATATGTAATACATAGAAGATAATACTCACTATAAGAGGACCTATCGCCATGATTCATATATTTGATTTCTTGTTATGTGTAGTGTTGGGTTAAATGGGCCAAGTGGGAGAATGTAATTTTTTAAGAATTACCTAACTATCCTAATTATTATGTATGATCCATTTATATGCTTTAACCCTACACACACACATGCTGTCGTCCATATACCCGAACTTCTATCTCTGTGATGAGCAGTAGGTATGGAAGTGGGTTTAAAACGTTGGTTTATGTCCCTATTCTCACCAAACATTTTGTTTACACCATCGGTTATGCTAAGGAAGAGGATAGAAGCTTCAAACTTTACAGAGACACCCAGATCTTGAGGCAATGGCTGGAAGTATTTATCTTGGTTAAGTTTCCGTTGCTACATATATATGTATGATCAATATGCATATATCTTTACGTTAAAGTTGTTGTATAAGATGCATTCTACTGCTAGGTTTATATTTCAAAAACATCTCATTATAATTGATGTCATCTTTCTGAATATAATCTTTAGCAACAAGTCTAGTTTTACGTCTTTCAATATTGTCATAAGAGTCACATTTGGTCTTAAAAATCCATTTACATTCAACTCTCTTATAACCTTCAAGCAATATGACTAAATCTCAAACTTCATTCTACTCCTTGGAATTCAACTCTTATTTTATAGCATCAATCCATTTAGTAGAATTAACACTTTTAGTGGCTTATAAAAACGAAACTAGATCATCTTTATTTCCTAGGTCAAATTCTGACTTTTGTAGATATACCACATAATCATTAGACAAAGCTGGTTTTTATGTCTTTGAGACCTTCTTAATGTTATTTCTTATGGGTTTTCTACAATTGGAACCTTAATTGCAGGTTTAATAGGTTGATTAACTATAGGCTCTTCATGAAGTATTTGATCATTTATTTGCTGCTCCTATAAATTGTCAAATTGTTCTACAACTATAGGAGTAACATGTATTGAAGAAGTCAGTAGGGGAACTTAAACTTTTATTTCTTTAATAACTACATTACGTGATCTTTCAATAATCTCATTGGTTTCATTATTCTCAATGAATCTAGCATTTTCAGTTTCAACAATTGTTGTTGTATAATTAGGATAATAAAATCTATACCTTTTAGACTTTTCTGGATAACCAATAAAAAATCCACTAATTGTTCTTGCATTCAAATTCTTTTCATGCAGATTATAAATTCTTACTTTTGTCGGGCAACCCTGAACATACAGGTGTCTTAGACTAGACTTCCTTCCAATCCACAATTCAAAAAGGAGTCTTTAGAACTGCCTTACTAAGAACCCTGTTTAACAAATAATTAGCGAACCTCAATGCATGCATCCACAATGACAAAGGTAAAGACGAATTGCTTAACATACTCCTAACCATATCCATTAATGTACGATTATGCCTTTCTTTCACACCATTTTTTTATAGTGTACGTGGCATTGTGTATTGAACACATATACCGTGCTTTTCAAGAAATTTAGCAAATGGACTTGGCCATTGTCTTGACTCATTATATTTGCTATAACATTCACCACCCCAATTAAATCTGACAATTTTCTCTTTTCTATCTAATTATCTTTCCACCTTATGAACAAACACCTCTAATCCATTTGTTGCTTAAGTCTTCTCATGTAATAAATAGAGATATCCATAACATGAAAAGTCATCAATAAATGTGATGAAATACTTTTCTCCACTAAAAGATGGAACATCAAAAGGCTCACATATATCAGTGTGTATAATTTCAAGAAGTTGTATGCTTCTTGTGGCTCCTTTCTTTTTATATTTGGTTTGCTTTCCCTTAATGCAATCCACACACATACCAAAATTAGTAAAGTCCAAATCTGGTAAAAATTCATTCTTTATCAGTCTTTGTTGTCTTTATTTGAAAATATGACGTAAACGTTTATGTCACAAGAAAGCTAAACTTTTATTAATTAAACCATGTTTAGTACCAACATTATGATGTAGGGTTAGTAGGGTTTCAGCAAAAAGGTTATCAAGATTTAACTTGTATAGGCCATTATAAAGAATACAAGAACCAATAAGGCAATTGTTTTTAAAGAAACTGAAACATCCATTCCCAAATTTGAAAGTATAACCAACAGAATCAAGTTTAGACAAGGAAACTAAATTATGGGAAACAGAAGGTACAAAAAGAGTATGAAATGAATATAAATGATGTCCAGTATCTAAAATTAAACGATAAGTTCCTGTGACTTCAACTGGAGCTTTAACATGGTTCCTATGCATGCCAATAGGTCGAGCCAGAGCTGGTCGACCAGTGACCAGTAGGCCTACTCGTAGCCCATCTAGTTATTTTTATTAAAAAATAAAAATGACGTCATTTTTTACGTTTCTGTCTGGCCACAGGTTAGCCTGTAACCCGAACAACCCAAGCCAAAATCGGGCCAGGCGGGGCCAAATTGACATCCCTAATGATTCCCCATTAAAACAATCTTTTTATTTAAGTTTGTAGTTTGGGTAATAAGGAATCCCTGTAAAGTATTCAAAACATGAGTGGTACAACCAGAATCAATACATCAATTATTATAAGGAACTTTAGCTAAACTAGATTCGAAATAAACTAAAGCACTAAACTTAACTTTCTTATTAAACCAACGTTTACGTTTTAGGCAATCTTTTGGATAATGCCTAAGTTTCTTGCAAAAATGGCATATATCACCTTTGTGTTCCTTTTTATGAACTTGACTAAAGGATTCATTAACTTTAAGTAGTCAGTGCTTACCCTTACCTTTGCCATAATTTATTTTGGGCTTCTTTCCATCTCCTTAATGACTTACCAAATTAATGGTATGAGTCCCTTGATTCTTAGGCCTTGTCTCCTCTTGAACAAGCACACTGGCCGATTCATTCACATTCCACTTATCCTTTATAGTGTTATAATTCATTTGAAATGACCCACACTGTTTAGGAGGCAAAGAATTTGAATGAATTGTACTAGGAAAATTTCCTCAACTTTCATACCCAAAGTCTTTAGTCTTGCTTCTATATATGTCATTTGAATGACATGTTCATGCATGCTTCGTGAATCATCAAACTTCAATATTGGGAAGTGTTGTCTTAATATTGTTAGCAACAGTCATTCGCATAAAAATTAAGCTCAATTTGTTTGATCTTTCTCAAGCTTTATAGAAAGATGTCTCATCGTGTTTACATCAGTAATAGCAGTTGGTTTCTCAGCTTAGAGTGTCAAATCAAAATTCAATACACCAAGGTGCAATTGGACTTATTCACACCAGTAAAAGTAATTTAATCTATTAAAGGATGGTATAGATGAAGCAACCGAATTAAAGTTAACAGGAATAGAAATTGCAAAACATAATAGAGTGCTCACACATTAATTCTTTGAGTCATAAAACTTTACACTTACGTCGGATTCAAAACAAGTATTTCATATAAAACATTTAGTGTATATCCAAGATCTCTGTTTGACGATTCTAAGGCATACCATAATCATAATAATGATGCTAATTTTACTTAATTGTTAATTAAATGTACCTCCAATAAACATACTCGTTATCTTTGGATATACTAAACATATTTATTCTAAGCATATAAATTATAAAATTAATTAAATAATCTTTGTGTATTCCTGAAATATTTTATAATAAGTGAACTTCAAATACCTATAAATTTGTTATATTATTTTTCTTAATAAGCATCCATAAATCGTGAGTAATTTAATTAAGATATTTCATAAATTATTATCCATTAAACATCAAAGCTTGGCCACTTTGATGACTAACAAACTATCATAAATATGAATATTAAAATTATGCATATGTATAAATAGATCTTACTTTAATCAGCAATGCACATGCCCACTTAAAAGTTAATTTACCCAGTGCACAAAGCTTCTCGTTTTGCGGGGTCTGGATAAGGTTATATTATACACAACCTTCCCTTTGTACTTTTACAAAGAAATTATTTTCGTGACTTAAACATGTGACCTTATAGTCACAAAGGAGCAACTTTATCAATTGCTTCAAGGCTCACCCACTTACATAATCTTAAAATAACAATACTAATAAAAATGATAATAATAGCTCTCATACATATGGTTCGGCAACTTTCATATAACAATAAGCTTCATCCATGTTGCATGCATGCAGTACACATAATACAAATCTATAAACGAATAAATGTAATATGTGTATGGACGGAATTTGGTAAAATAAAACAAAAATATTAAGGTTAGTTTAATCTTAATTGAGAAAACCCTTCAAAGTTATTAAATATAGAGAAATTTGATTTCTCTATTCTTTCTCTCAATAATCCTATTTTTTAATGGTAAAAATGTAAAAAAAAGGTATATGGGTGAAAGAGAGGACCGATTTTTATGAAATCGGCATATCTTAACCGTTATTATCAAATGACGAGTTTAAAATAAAAACTTTATCTGATTTAATTAAGTTGATCAATCAAATTTTAACATTTAATAGTATTAAAACCATAATTATTAATGAGCCAGATATTATATAACTTTTACACATAAAACTTAGACTAGTTGATCATTGACTAATAATGGTTGTCAAGATTTAGTATTATCAAATTGAACTCAACAACAGCCACCGAAATTGTCAGTGTCTGAAACTACGCAGCGTTTGGTTAGCGTCTTCAGTAGATAGGGACGGGACGGGACGTGACTAGGCAGGACGGGACGAAACAGAACAAAAATTGAAGACAGTAAGATGTTTGGTTGCGGTGGACAGAACAGAGATAATTTTCTTCGTCCTGAGTACAAAAATATGTTTGGTTGCTTAGGACAGAACAGAAAATAGTGTTAATGACGGAAATGCCCCTATAGTATAATAAGAATAGTAGATGTAATTCATTAATTATTTGATAATTGTTGCAATATTTATTTTACAATTTTGAATTATGTTGTTGTTGTTGTTGTTGTTGTTGTTGTTG
>JANZXV010000004.1:23513606-23538956 GCA_027576455.1 Erythroxylum roigii
TCAAGAATCGTGTCAATTCTTGTGTTAAGTACTTTGTATAAGGGGAAATAGGAAATGTAGGTCTATTTATGGTTTTTGAAAGATGAAACAAACGATGTGTAAAGTTTAAACTAAATGTGTACTAAGCTTTTAGAAACTTATAATTGATGCTCTTTAAGAACATTTTATGTTGTGAAAATTATTAGAATTGTAGAATTATATATATTGTTAATGTGATCCTATAGAATTTTATTTTTTGTTAGACCAAAGAGTAATGGTTGATCATATGCAACTGCAACCATCTGTCATGGAAAAGATTAGCTTTTCTCTAAATTGTCGATCAATAACATTTTATCTTTTGAAAACTATTAGAATTATGGAATTATATTTTCAAAATTCTAAAAGAATAACTTTATCATAAAAGTTTACTCTTTATTTTTTCATTTTTAATATAGGATGTTAAATTTTGCTCTTTGTTTTTCTGTTTCGCTATTGTAAATACATAATGCCATTGATATATCTTTGTGATATATGGTTGAGCTATTCTTGTTTCGTTGTGCATGCTTACTTCTTCCAATTCCATATGTCCTTTTGTATTTTTTTTTCTAGTCCAATTGTGTTATACTTTTTTCATATGATGTTGCATAAAAAGCATTTGCCTGGAAGTGAAAAAGGGAAAAAGATAAAGAAAAAATAGTTAAACAGTTAATAATATCTAAAAAAGAAGTTATCAACAAATTTGGTAAAATAATAGGCTCCTATGGTGTGAATCTCAAGGAATTAAGATAATGTAATTTTTAAAAACATAATAAAAAGTTAAGTAAAGAGATTCATATTCATAAGGATGTTAGTAGTTTGAGTAAGCATGATCATATACCAAATGCATCCAATTTAGAAAATTTAAAATCGATGAGAAACCAATCCCTATGTTAGATATTTATGATCCTAAAAAATTGAGATAATCTTGTGAATAAATTATGTGACATTTTAGTTGAAAAAGAGTCCATAAGGGAATTGAATATTGTGTTTACTTTAGACAATACTTCTCTACATTTTCATATTCTTATTATTCTAGAAAATTGAGTAATGGAGAGATTAGTGATAGAAAATGATTCGTTTACTTTAAACACGTGGATAAAGCATATTGTTTTTGTTGTAAGTTGTTCAAATCTAATAGCAAACAAAGTGCATTAGAAAATGATATATTTAGAGATTAGAAGCATCTTAGTTAAAGTCTCAAAGAATATGAGAATAGTGTTGGGCATTTGACTAACATAAAACCTTAGAATGCACTAAGAGTAAGATTGACCAAAAATTAAACAATTGATAAAAATTTGCAACAAGAAATTGTAAAGGAGAAAAAATATTGGAGACAACTTTTGATAATAATAGTTTATGTGGTGAAATGTCTTGCTAAATATAATTTGTCTTTTTGAGGATTTAATGATAAACTTTACTAAGATAGTGATGGTAATTTTTTGGGAATTGATTGAGATGGTTGTTGTATTTGATATGATAATGCAAGATCATGTTAGACACATTCAAAATCATGAAATTTATCACCATTATCTTGGTAACAAAATTAAAAATGAGTTGATTTCTCTTTAGGATTATAGTGTTAGGATTTCTATCATAAGGATTATTAAACATGTCAAATACTTTTCTGCAATTCTTAACCCCAAATGTGAGCCATCAAGAAGAAATGAGCCTGATAGTATGATATATGAATATGTCAATAACAAAATGAAAATAGAGGAATACTTTTTCGAGTTCTTGAAGGTAGATGACACATCTAGATTATGACTTTTAAATGAATTATTGAATGCATTTAAGTCTCTTGATCTTAATGTCCACAATGTGAGGGGTCAAGATTATGGCAATGGTTCTAATATGAAGGAAAAGTACAAATGGGTTAAAAAACGATTACTTGAAATAAATCTCTGAGCATTATATATGTCATGTGCTTGTCATAGTCTTAATCTTATTCTTAGTGATATGACATATTCTTGCTAATGGATAGGCCTGTTGATTATTCGAACCTAAACATAAGTTACATATATAAGTAACTCTCATAATTATGAATTACAACCTATCCCAACATCTCCCCTTTATTTTATCTATCATGCATATGCAATTTCAATTTCACTATTTTCATACACGTCTAATCATCAATGAGGCAAGTTATTTGCATTTCACCATAGAGGCTTATCAGACTTTATTTATTCCTTAAAGTGTTTTCAACACTTATAAATATGGTAGAGTTTTAACATTAACTCTAATAGGATATGATACAAAGTTAAGCAGAAATTTCAGTTTCGACCCCTAAGGACATTTTCACGATTTTCTCATATTTTAGGTTTGAATTTTAATTTTGTTCCTTTATGAAACTTTTAGGGATCATCCTAAGCTTTAATTATAGCTAAGTTTCATAATTTTGGACGTCATTTGACTATCCAAATCACACCTTAACAGTAAGTCAGAAACTTTGAGTATCTGCAGAATTGCTCTGCACCAGCAATGAGTTTCTTAGACTATTTGGGCAATCAAATGGTCTTGGATTTAGGTGTTCTAATGCTCGTTGGAAAGCTTATTACATCTAGTTTAACTATGAAGCAAACATTTTTCTTAGAAAAGATATATATTTAAAGCTAAGGATAGTATTTTCGAAACTGTCCAGATTGCACTTCTATAAACCCATTCCACTCCTTTCACTACAACCATCATTCTTAATTCAATTTCATCAGCTCCATAACACCAATAATAAATAGACATGCTCAATTGAGTCCAAACAACACTTACCTTGATTAGAGATTTGGGTTAGGGTTTTCGTTTTCCAATTAGGGCTTTGGTGTTTCCTCATTTCCTACACCAAAACCAACCACCAATGCACCTACACTCTCATTAGTAAATCACTATAAACATCATACTTCAACCCAAGAATGATTAACACAAACCTGGGTTTTTCTTACCTTTAGAATATGGTGGTATAGAAATGTAGGTCTTGATGAGAGGATGATGGATCTAAGGTTGGATTCTTGATTTCAGCTTTTGTTTGCTTGATTTTAAGCAAAGAAAATGAAAAAATTTGAGAGAGAAAGGAGATTTTCGTTTTTACAAGAAGAAAGAGAGGAGTGTCTGTTTTGATTAAAGAGAAATTGTTAGAAATTTATTTTAAAAGCATAAAGACCATTTTGCCCTTAGAAGGTCATTTAACCCTAATATGATCCGGAACTTCGGGGTTGGATTTTTAAACATCCCGTTCAACATTTTCATGCATTCTAACTCATATTTAAGAGATTACGAAGTCTTTGATCAATTTTGAGGCTTTCGAGACTTCCGGTTAATAAATCGAGTTACCCGATATTGTTACTGTTATCTAAAACAACTATTTTAGGGTTCAAATTTTTTTTAGGACTTCACCAGATCATACTAGGGAAAGTTCTGGGGTTTACAATCTTAACCCCCTTAAAAAGAATTTCGTCTTCGAAATTCAGAGTTTACTCATCAATCTTACTCAACTTAGTATATGATGCGTGGCCAATCTTCGACTTAAAAAAAACAATAATGATATTACACAGTCTTTCTAGGTTAAACCAGATTTTGATAATAATAATAATATTTCTAATACATCAAACATAACTAGCTTGCAAATAAGCATGGCTATTAGTGTCGCATATGGTTTGTTGTCTCCCAAGTCCTTCCTCAATCTGATTATTTCCCCATAGTACTTTAACCATATGCACTACTTTGTTTCTTAACACTTTATCTTGACGATCAAGGATTTCTACTGGTTGTACTTCGAGTGATAGATCTTCTCTTAGTTCAACTGGAAGAACTTCCAAGACATGTGAGAGATCTGAGATGTACTTTTTCAACATGGACACGTGGAATACATTATGAATTATTTCAAGTTTTTTCGACAGTTCCAATCTATATGCTACCAGTCCAATTCTTTCCAAAATCTTGAATGGACCAATATAATGGGGGTTTAACTTTCCCTGCTTTTGGTATAACCATATCCCCACTTGGAACTCTAGTTTTCGTCTTTAATTATCTACATATCTTTTCTATCTGTCTTGAGCTATCTTTAATATATTTTTAATCAACTTCACCTTTTCAGTGGTGGCTTCAATTAACTCCACGTTATTTAACTTCCTCTCCCCTACTTCATCCCAACATTGGGGAGTTCTGCATTTTCTTCCATATAATTCCTCATAAGAAGCCATTCCAATGCTAGCTTGGTGGCTATTATTGTATGCAAATTCCACTAATGGTAGATGTTGGTCCCAACTACTATGGAAATCTATGGCACAAGATCTCAGCATGTCCTCTAATGTCTGAATAATTCTTTCTAATTAACCATTAGTCTGAGGGTGGAATGCAATACTAAACATCAGTGAAGTTCCTAAGGTTTCGTGCAGCTCGGTCCAAAATTGAAAAGTAAAACGAGGGTCTTGATCGGACACTAATGATATTGGAACTCCATAGAGTCTTATGATCTCTTTATCATATAATCTTGCTAGCTTCTCCAGAGAGTCAATAGTTCTAATAGTAAGAAAATGAGCAGATTTAGTCAGCCCGTCTACTATCACCCATACAACATCATGTTTTTTCTGTGTAAGTGGTAACCCAATTACAAATCCATAGTTACATGTTCCCATTTCCATTCAGGAACAAGTAACAACTGTAATACACTAGCGAGTTTCTGGTGTTCTGCTTTAATTTGTTGACACGCAAGGCATTTGGCTACAAATTCTGCAATATCGTTCTTCATCTCTAACCATTAGTCTGATTCTTTGATGGTCCTATACATTTTTCATGCTTCTTGGATGCGTAGTATAAGCAGAACTATGGGCCTTTTCTAAAATGGCTCTTCTAAATGCATTTTCCTTAGGAACACATAGCCTATTTGTTAATACAAGTACTTCATCCTCTCTTACTCGAAATTCACTAGCTTTACCAGTCTGTAGCTTCTGAAATTCTTTAATTAGTTCTTCATTTTGCCTATGCTTTTCTTTGAAATCCTCCACTAGTGTAAAATTCGCTACCAATGCTCCATAAGGATCATCTTCCAAACTCACTCTCATTGACTTCTATTCCATGAGCAATGGCAAATATGTAGTATAAACATATGCCATTGTGGTATAGGACTTTCTACTTAAGGCATCTGCTATAGAATTTGCTTTTTTTGGGTGATAATTAATGACTAAATCATAATCTTTGATTAGTTCCAGCCATCTTCTCTGCCTCAGATTTAACTCCTCCTGAGTGAGTAGATATTTCAAACTTTTATGATCAGTAATATTTTACATCTTTTTCCATACAAATGGTGTCTCCATATTTTCAAGGCAAGTACAATGGCTGCTAATTCTAAATCATGCGTCGGATAATTCTCCTCATGCTTCTTTAACTGTTGAGAAGCGTAAGTAATCACCTTATCATTTTGCATCAATACGTAACCAAGCCCTTGTTTTGATGCATCACTGAATATCACAAACTCACCACCCTTGGTAGGAAGTGTAAGAATAGAAGCAGAAGTAAGATGATGCTTAAATTCCTGGAAGCTTTGCTCACATTTAGCATCCCATATAAACTTCACTCCCTTCCGAGTCAACTTAGTTAATGGTGAAGTTATCAATGAGAAGTTTTCTACAAACCTCCTATAATGTCCAGCTAAACCTAGAAAACTTCTAATTTCTGTCATGTTCTTTGGTGGTTCCTATTGAACAATAGCTTCTATTTTCTTGGGATCCACAAAAATTCCCTTACTAGACACAACATGCCTAACAAACCCGATTTCTATCATCCAGAATTCACATTTAGAAAATTTGGCTTATAATTGTTTCTCCCGAAGGGTTTGAAGTACTATTCGTAAGTGATTGGTATGTTCGGTCTCATTCTTTGAATACACTAGGATGTCATCAATGAACACTATAACGAACTTATCAAGATATGTGTGGAATACTCGGTTCATAAGATCCATGAATGCTGTCGGGGCATTCGTTAAGCCAAAGGGCATAACTAAAAATTTATAATGTTCGTACCTAGTTTGAAAAGCAGTTTTGGGCACATCAGACTCTTTAATCTTCAACTTATAACAACTTAGCCTCAAATCAATCTTTGAAAATATGCTTGCACCTTGGAGTTGGCTGAATAAGTCATCAATTCTGGGTTAAGGATACTTATTCTTAATGGTGACCTTATTCAACAGTTGATAATCGATGCACAACCTCAATGTCCTATCCTTCTTTTTGACAAACAACCTTGGAGCACTCCAGGCCGAGACACTTGGGCGTATAAAACCCTTGTCCACTAAATCTTACAACTGGGTTTTAAGCTCCTTGAGTTTTGCTGGTGCCATTCGATACGGTGGCATAGACATTGGTGCAGTTCCTGGTACGAAGTCTATACTAAACTCAAGCTCTCTATCCGGAGGTAATCCAGGTAATTCCTTAGGGAACACATCTGTAAACTCATTTATTATTGGCACACTCCCTATGTTAATCTCTTGCACTGATTGATCTATGACATATGCTAGATAAGCCGAACATCCTTTCTGCAGAAATTTTCTAGCTTTTATAGCTAAGATGATGTTGGATGGTAGTACTCGACCATTTTCTACAAATTCCATGCCTATTAATCCCGGAGCTTGAAATTTCACCCTCTTTGTAAAACAATCTATTAGGGCTCCATAAGATGATAACCAATCCATCCCTAAAAGCACATTAAAATCTCATATTTCTAAAAGGATTAGATCTGCCTTAAGTGTTGCATCACCCAATTTTACTCCACAACCCCTATACATAGTGTTCCTAGTTATTTGTTCTCTTAATGGAGTTTGTATAAAAAATTCACAATCTAGTGGCATAGGCTTGTTATAAGCATGCAAAGCAAGTGAATCACTAATAAATGATCTACTAGCCCTAAAATCAATTAATACTTTTGTAGGCTTTCCAAAAATATTCACCATACCAGTAACAATGTCTGGGTTTGCTTGAGCCTCCTCATTAATCATAGCAAAAACTCATGTATGCAGTTGAATTTATGGTTGTTGCGTCTGCTGTGGTGTCAGGTTGCTTCCCGTTCCAGTTCTGTAGCCTGTACTGACAATATTCTGTGTAAGTGAATGACCTTTTTGACTTGGCAGCCTCACCTGATTGGACTTTCCCACAAACTTTGTTTCTTTGAAGTTGGAACATTGTCTCTTTATTTGCCTCATTTGTCCACAGTTGAAACATTTGAGTGTCTTTCTACAAGTCCCATGATGAAACTTCTAACAAATTGAGCATTAGAGTTTTCCACTCCGACTTCCCTTAGATGCAAAACTAGATAAGGATGTACTAGGTTTCTATTGGGTAAAGGCTCAGAAAACAGTTTGTGATGCACTGATTGAGCCCGGTACCCCTTATTGTCTCCACGATTCTTTTTGGATGATTGTCCTTAGCTAAAATCAGTTCTCTTCCTCTTCTAGAATAAACTGAATGATTTCCGGTCATTAAAAATTATCTAGATCTTGTGATGATGTCAAGTAAAAGAGTATGATATTTTATCTCTTATTAATATGGTGAGTAAAAAGTTGCAGTCTAAATCAATATGCATTGATGTTGCCATAGAGCAATTAGAACATATGATGGTATTTTTTTTAGAAATATAGAAGTGAAGAGTTTGTCTTTTGTATGAATATTGTCAAAAGCCTTACACATGAGTTGAATATAGAGCCTACACTTCTAACTAGAGGTCATATTATTAGGAAAAGACAATTTGACGAAAATGATCATGATAAAGAAATATAATCAATTGAGGAGCCCTTTAAAGTTAGTTACTTTCTAGTTATGATAGATATGACAATTACTTTGATGAAGAATATATTTAATCAATTAACGACATTTAAAAATATTTTTGGATTCTTATTTAATTCAAAAAAGTTGAGATTGTTGGATGATAATGAATTAAGAGAATATTGCATTAGTTTTACGATTACTTTTTTTCTCATGATAATGTATCATATATGGATTTATATGATTTTTTTGGAATTAAAAGTGCTGCAAATGACTTTGTCAAATGAGTCAATGTCAATGGTTGAAATTCTTCAATTTGTTAAAACTGTAGATTATTATCCAAATGATTTAATTGCTCATCGAATCCTATTAATTGTAGTTATGATTGTAGCATTAGTTGAAATAAGTTTTTCAAAGTTAAAATCATTGAAAACTGACTCGAGGTCTTTAATGTCAAGTTGAATGATTTGACTATTTTATGTGCTTAGAAAAATATGCTAGACAATATTAATCTTGATACTATTATTGATGATTTTGCGTATAGAATACTCTTAAAAATTGTTCTTTGTAATCATTTGTGTGCTTGTTAATGCAATTATGTAACTGCTTGGTATTTTGTAATTTGAGGTTATTATTTAGTTGTTGCTACTGCTATTGTTGTTGTTACTGTTTTTAGTGATCTTATTGTCACATATATTTGAAAGATGTTGTCAGCTGCTATTATTATCATTCGATCTTAGTATTTTCTCGAGTATGTAGACTCATGACTTAAGACACTTATATATAGATATTAAATTTTCATAATAAAAATATGCTTTTAAGATTTACATATTTGTATATTTCCGATTCATTGAAGCATGTCCTTTCACTTTGTCTAGACCTATAAAATGATGTAAATAACCCTGACTTGGGTATAAGCAAATGAGCTACGGGAGAAGAGAGGAAAATAGGTCTTAAGTTTTAAGTTTAATAAAATAATTAACAATTAGTTGGATAAATAGTGGACACATGATTAGCACAAAAATTTGATGTATTGTGACATTAACAAAAAACTTAACATTAGGCTATTTTTGTAACATATTGAAAGTTTAGATATCTTAACATCATTTTTTAAACGTTTGAATTAGTAATGCAAAATTGAAATAAATTTAATTTTTTGTAATTTAATGTAAAAAAATATAGTTAGGCATCCCCGACGACCTCAACAAGTTATAGTTGTCAACACGTTGATAATGAAATAAATATGTAATAACAAGAACAACAATAACAACTAGTATAAATCTTACTGAGGCACAAGATCTAGAGAGATCTAATAGTATGCAATCTTATTCTTAATTATTAGAGAGATTGTTTTAAAAAATAAAAAGAAATAAATATGTAATAAATCTCCCATTAACAATTAGTTGGATAAATCTACAGCTTTTGTTTTTGCTTGATGTGGACACAACACTATAAAAGTTTACGAGCTAAGTTTACGAGAAACAATTTGTGAAGTAAATTTGTTTGAATTATATATAACTTAATGTTGCATGCTTGGCCCCTCCACATTGTCAAAGAAGAAGGCTGTGGTTGGTGGCATGCAATGCATTGGCACTTTCTTCATTCAACAATTGTAGCTAGTTTTTTCAACAATTGTTGCTGCGCAGCCTTGAAGATCTTGGACGGATGTTCTCAGACTTCAGCTATAAATAGGTTGCATACTGATAGAAAAAAACATACAACACTCAACTTTCTTTCCTTTCTGCCGAAATCCTCTATCTTCTGTATACTTCTAAGCCTTTGTACCATTCTCCATATATTAGTAAAAGTTCTCACCCTCCGGCTATGGACGTAGGTCACATTGACCGAACCACGTAAATCTTTGTGTTCTGTCCCATTTATTTTGTCTCTCTTTATTTTCGTTATTATTTGTCGGGCTATTAAATTCAACCGGGATCCGATCCGAGAGCATTTTATCGTAACACTTAATTTCTAAAATAAAAATGCCTGACTCTTATTTTTGGTTTTTTTGGCTCATTTCTTTATGTCTTACAATCAAAACATTTAGATGTCTTTAATCAACGCTGGCGAGTAAGTTTTCAAATCTTTTAAATAAAAGGAAAATCCTTTTTTCCTTTTTTAAATATTTTTTCTTTCTTAGATTGTGAATATTTGGATTATAATAAAAATTTAAAAACAGCCAAAATTCCAAAGGAAGAATTATTATGAAAAAGAAATAAAAATTATCAAACCTGATGACAATGAGTTGATTTATGAGTCTAAATTTAAGAGTTTTTACTGGGTCGACTCAATGGCCAAATGAGACCTAAACTAATATTATGCATAATTTTTCTAGGCAAAATGACATATTTTATTTAAAAAATTAAGCTTGTAATAGGCCTGATTTTATATAATCTAGGTCTAAACTCAATTAAAAAAATATTATTTTATAGTTCTAATTTTGAAAAAAATATTTTTAAAAAATTAACAAGATCAAACCAACTGTCATCCTTGTTAAACCCAACGATTAAAAAAATGGAATCATTCCGATTAATTTTTCGATTTGGTTTTTATGTATTTAATTCTCGTATTATCGCTTTCACTTTCCGATGGTTCTTAAAACAATGGCATAGTGACAGCTATCTTTGCTCCCTCGCACGTGACAATCACCCCTCCTCCAGGACCTCCACCGTTCGGCATCCACACATCGGCCTATAAATAAAGCTAATACCAAACCATATCACAAACCAACCAACCACCGCCAACCACCACTAACGACCACCGCCTGCTGCCACCGTCAATAATGGCCGCATCTCTTTCCATGTCAAGGCTTCTCATCTCGTCACCGGCGACCGCCACCTTCACCACCACCAAGTCGCTTCTCTCACCTCACTCGCTGTCTTCTAAGCTATCATTAACTTCTCATTCTCTCAAACACTTCCACCAAAAGCCGCTCTCTCTAAAGCGACTCTCAACCAAAATTCACACGACCCCATCTGTTTTCGCCACCATTTCCGTCGGCGACAAACTCCCCGACGCCACCCTCTCGTACTTCGATGCCACAGGCGAGCTCCAGACCACCACCATCTCCGAAGTCACGTCCGGCAAGAAGTCCATCCTCTTCGCCGTCCCAGGAGCTTTCACTCCGACGTGTTCCCAGAAACATCTTCCAGGTTTCGTGGAGAAATCTGCGGAGCTCAAGTCAAAAGGGGTTGATCAAATCGCATGTATATCGGTCAACGACGCTTTTGTGATGAAAGCATGGAAAGAGAATCTGGGTATTAACGATGAGGTGCTGTTGTTGTCTGACGGTAATGGGGAGTTCACGAAGGCTATAGGGTGTGAGCTGGATTTGAGTGATAAACCTGTGGGTTTAGGAGTGAGGTCCCGGAGGTATCTCTATTGGCTGAGGATGGTGTTGTAAAGGTGCTTAATTTGGAAGAAGGTGGGGCTTTTACTTCAAGTGGAGCTGAGGATATGCTTAAAGTGCTTTAAGTTTTGTTGTGGTGAGTTTTAAAGTCGGCGCTGTGTTTTGTCTTCGTTTTTGTTTGGATATGTTCTTAGATAGGCATTCTGTTTAATAAACGGGATGAAACCTGTGTGGGTTCCAGCGAAGTTAAGTTACTTATAAATTCATCAGGTGATGCTTCATTTTAGTACTTGCGTGATTAGCTGTGATAGCTCTTTGCGTGGTTATAATCCATGAGAATTGATGAGGTGACACCGGACGGATTGTTGGTTTGTTGGTTTATGCTTGATCCTTTAATTTGTTATTATTTGCTTGAATCGTGTTTATGGTTTGCTCTTAGCGGATATCAAATTTTCTTGTGGTGGATGATTATAAGTTGCAATGTCTCCAAATACTTTTTGTGTGTTATTAGTTATTACATAATAGGTTCATTTGCTTGATTGAAAAATAGCGATTGAGGAGAAGGCATGATATAGAGTCAGCGGACTCGATCAAACCTGATGGATTTTGGTATCTGGAGCAACGTGTCCGAGGATCATTTATTTTGCCATAAAATTTATAGTTATGTTGAATTTGTCTTTTTTCTCTTGATGGAACATTTTCTTTATTAGATGTTTACTGGTAAGAAATGCAAGACACAGCACTATGAGCGTTATGCAGACAGAAAACCAGGTAATATAGTTACAAGTACCTAGAGATGGCACTGCTTTGAAACAAATTCGTATTGTGTTGGAATAGTAGTTATTTTGGTGACTGGCCTTAAGCCCTTAGCACAAGATTATCGCACAATCTCTTCTTGTGCATTCTTTCAGTGTCCTGATAGCCTTTGCAGCTTTCTCCTCAAGATTATTTGTTTATCTGCTCTAGTATCATAATTTGTAAGAAGGAGAAACCTAAGACTTTTAAGATGGTAAGTGAATGATGACAGGGAATGTACCATGTAGAGAATCAAAGAATACGGGGTATGTACTATGTAGAGAATCAAAGAATACCTCAAAATACTGTTCGTATCTTAATGAATTATAACAGCATGTTGATAAAAAAAACCAGTCTTTTTGAAATTTACAGCTGTTGGAGATCTAGTTGAAAGGGTTGAAAATAACATTGCCATATAGCTGAGCTATTATAAAAAAAAAGCCTTAAAGCTCAGAAATGGCAATGTGAAACAAGATCGAAACACAAATCCATGACTATTATTTGGGATTCTCATCTAGATGTTGATATTTGACAAGCATGGTGATGGCTCAACTGAATTAGCAAGTTCAGGGCAGCCTGTTGCTGACAGACTGGAAAGATTACCCTGTATTAGTTCCGTTGTTTATCAAATTACTGATACAGCAGCCAGTAATTTGAGAAGTGAGAAATAAATATCTTGGTATTGATTGTTGTTAAGTACCAAGATACATGTTGGTTCTCCAGTGTTGATGGTCATGCATTATTTGAGATTCGCCTGCAATTGCTTTTTACACTCTAAAAGTAGACATCTGATCTTAGTAGAAGATATCAAATCATCGATTGAGTTTTCTTTGCCTTTGAAAAGAATGTTAAAATAGTTTGCAATTGTTTATTGTTCCTACTGATGAATAATAGAAAAGCAGCATTCATGTCCAACCTTTTGTCAACATGTTGCATCTTTTTGTTTGTCACTCAGCTAGTCATCAACAGACTGTTCTTATTAATACTGAGTATATCCACTTAGCGCCTTTAGAAATGGAAACTTTGTATTGTATAGGCTACTGCAGAGGAATTGAATGTAGTGAAGGCTGTCTACTTGCCGTGAGAAATGGTTACAGCCTCAGCCATCATTTACAACATTGTCATTAGAGGCTTGTTGCTTTTATGGGCTTAAAACATCTGGGACTAGGTGTTTTATCAGTTGGAAATATGTCTATGCTGATATTTGTATTGAGAATTTCCAGAAAAATGATTTCTTGAAAAGAGTTCTGCTGCTATATCCAAAAGGTAACTAAGAAAAATACTAACTCTGTAATTGTCAGCTGGTCTAAAGCTATCCAACTAACTACTGACTACAACCAAAGAATAAGTCAGTCAATTGAGCTCCAAGTTAGCAGCTTCTAGCTATAAGTCGAGTTCCCTCAGGAGGCTGCAAAGGCATACATTTGTATGCCTGTCGTGTTTGAACATCATAACAAAGATGAGTCAGTCTTATTTAACTATTGCTGCTCAGGTTTTGTTATCATCGCCATGTCAACAAACTTACATGAAATCGTATTGTTACTTCAATCTCAAAAGCACGATCGTATACCCGAGGTTCACACACAAAATCTGGTTATTTGTTTGCATAAAGAAAGAACAAGGCCTGCAAGATTACCCCAGGAGAAAATAGCAAAACGTGAAAGAAAATGTTGCCGGTGAGGCAACAAGTAAATAAGCGTACGAGCCATCTTGCAATTGACAGCAACTCTATCGTCAAAAGTAAACCTATGTGCAAAATTTACAATTAGTACACAAATTTATCAACTGTTGCTTGTTTGAGGCGTTCTGATAGGGTACAAATAAGTCAAGCAGGTTCTGGCCGAGCCATAATTAATAGGTTGAAGATGATAATCGGCAACCAGATGGAACCTGTTTCCGGAAGATGAGCTACATGTTTAATATAGAAGAAGAAAGAACAAAGAGCCATCCTTCATCTCCATAAACGCTGTTAACAGCCCGTTCTCCAGTAACAAACGTTCCAACGGAGATATTCAAACATCCCAGTTTTTGTCTTACACCTTTGCTTCAGCAGACCGCTGCTCACTTGTGCTCCAATCATCCATTCCTTTAGAGTTTATATCACTGCAGATAATCTGGGCCTCCTGTAATCTCCCTTCCTGCCTGAGCCCAGTGGTAAGATCATTTTGAAGGCTGACATTTGGGCAAAACCCATTCTCAAGCATTTTCTTATAGCATAGATATGCCCCATGATAATCCTTTAGGTCGCAATATCCCTTAATCAGTTTGTTGTAGGTCTCAGATGTGGGTTTCAATCCCTTGGACTTCATATCATTGACAAGACCATTTACTTCCGACAGTTCTCCCTTCTTGAGATACCCAAGAATCAAGCCATCATATGTCTTCTTTTCGGGAAGAACTGCATCGCTTAGCATCTCTTCCTGCAAAGACAATGCCTTCTCGTGATCTCCGCTCTCTGCAAGACAGAGAATCATTGCATTGTAAACAACTCGATCGGGAGCAAGGTTCATCTCTAGCATCTCATTAACCAATGTCTGTAAATGATCCATCCCTTCCTTGCTGCAGCCACTAATTAGGAGATGAAAGGTTTTCGTGGTAGGTTTTATGCCTAACATTTTCATAGCTTCATATAGCTCTCGACACTTCTTTGCATCTCCTGCATTTGAGTACCCTGAGATCAAGGAGTTGTATGTGATCACGTCAGGGCTGTAACCACTATTTTTAAGTTGGTGAAGGATGTCTTCAGCTTCCTTTAACTTTCCCTTTTTACAGAGCCCGTTGATAAGTGAATTGTATGTCACCAGAGTTGGGGATATTTCACTTATTAGCATCTCATCAAGGAACCTAAAAGCATCTTTCAACTTCCCCATCGTACAGCACCCATCAATGAGCATATTATATATTTGTGCGTTTGGCGAAATCCCTCTGCCTATCATATCCCCCAAGACTATTTCTGCTTCAAGAGTCTTATCATTCTTGCATAAACAATTTATCAGAGAACCATAGCTAACAACATTTGGCTTTATTCCGGCATCTTCCATTTCTTCAAGAATCTGGAAACACCTGTCAAAACTACACAACTTTCCATATCCATTTATAAGCGAGTTATACGTCTCCAAACTAGGTCTAACCCCCTTTTCCAACATCTTCTGAACCCACTCCTGTGCTTCTTCCATTTTATGCATTCCACAGAACTTATCAATCAAAGAATTAAAAGAAATGGAATTTGGTCTCAACCCACGGCTTTCCATTCGCTCAATAGTAGAAATGGCTCCGTTAATGTCATCTACCCGACGATAACCATTCACAAGAGTGTTAAATATCACTTCATCTGGAACAAGACCTTCATCCATGAGCTTCATCAAAAGCTCCTCCGCCTTATCAACTCTGCCTTCTTTACACAACCCATTGATCAAAATGCTGCTTGTATAATTATTGATCTTAACTCCCCTCCCGGACGCTTCTGTATACAAATCCATGGCACCTTCCCCATCACCACTCTTCACTAAACCATCAAAAAGTATACTATACGTAAACCCGTCAGGCACAAAACCATTCTCTTTCATCTCATCCAACAGTCTTCGCGCCTCCTCCATTCTCCCCGCTCTACAAAGCCCGTTTAGCAATGAGTTGAATGTGAGGACGCTAGGCTTTATATTATCCTTCTTCATCCGTTCTCTCAAATTAAAAGCCGCCTCCACCTCCCCAACCTTACAGTACCCGTCAATGAGAGTATTATAAGTCACTTTATTAGCCCACAATTTCCTGTTACACATTTCATCAAACAGCTTCTCCGCATCTTTTATCTTTTTTTCTTTACACAACCCGCCTATCACAACATTGTAAACAAACACGTTGGGACTCACTCCTCTACTTTTCATAGACTCCAACAACTCCATAGCCCTCTTCGTTTTCCCAATTTTGACAGCTGATTGCACTGCTCTCCCATACATATATCGATCAGGCCTAAAACCCAAATCAACCATCTCATTAAACAAATCAAGAATCTTATCAAATTGTTTCCTCTCTAACAAAGACTCAATTAACATTCTCACACAATCAAAATTAGGAACAACTCCGTCTCTCCTCATCAAACCGTACAACTCTGCAGCTTCACTGTGCATCTTGGACTTGCAACAAATTGCAATCAACATGTTGGAAAGATTGAGTTTTATCGAAGGGCAAACGACCGACAGGAAAGAGAGAAGCTCACACGGTGAGGAGAATGGTGACTGTGAGACAACAAGAGACCTCGCAAGGCTATAGGCCGATTCCATGCGACCCTGCTGGAGGAGTACACGAAGCTTGTGAACTTGTTCGTGGTTTTCGTTGTCATTGCAGCTGATTGCTGGATTAATGGCTTCTTGAGTCGGTTGGCGTTGGGGGGTAGCGAGTGAGCAAAAGGAGAAAGAGAGACTTGAGATCGAATGAAGAGGTTTTGTGGAGGAATAACGATGCAATCGTGTCGCCATCATTTTTGCAATACGCAAAAACCCTTCTTAAACCTCTTCTTAGGCTTCTTTCCTAGTTATGATAAGATTTGGACCAAAGACTTACATAACCCAAATGAAAATGGGTTAAATGTATCGTCAATGGCGCATGTGAGTTGACAAGACAGTCTCTTAATTTAAGTGAAGTCTGAGTTCAAATTGTCTTCGCGTATGTAATTGTTTAAAATTTGGAGTCAAAACTTTGCCTCTTGTAAAGGGACCTATCAAAAAAAGGGTTAAAGGTTTTTTTTTTCTGAACTTTAAATTTATATGGACCAATTTATTATTATATTAATGTCAACCAAAAGGCTAGGCTGTGAATGCTTTCTCAGTATACAACTATTTTCTCATATAATTGAATGATCAGAATCTATTAGGGTGTTCTTAGATTTCACATTTCAGTGCCCTGCATGATTCACTATTAGACCAAAGGAGAGGTAGGATGAGGTTGAAATTGTTAACAAAGAGTGGAACTTGAGACATCTCTATCAAATTCATTGCCTTTCAAGCCAGTACCAGTAAGTACAACAGAAACAAGGAAACTGTGGAAATTAAAAGAGCTACTGAATCTCACAATCACAACCCAATATCAAAATCTTCAAACGCTAACGTATCTTCTTGGATTTCAAAAACCTGAAGCTACCTCCGTTCAGCTTCGTTCTTATATCAACTGTATAACATGGATGTCTTTGCAGTGACTTGCACTATTCACAAGAGAGAGTATGGCGTTCGAACTACAGCACTCGAGCGTTTTTTGTTCATTCTGAAAAAGAATCGACTTACTTCAGCTGTTTTTATACAAGATACAGAACACAAGAATCCACTATATGAACACCTCAAACCCAGTAGGCTGAGTGAAGTAGCAAATGGCTGGACGTGGAATTGCCAAAAGAACATTGCCAACTCCTCAAGATTCCATCAAGTGTGTGGAACAATGGTGCCCACATATCCAAACCCCACGATAGAGAAGGCAATTGATTGTGTAAATAGAAACAGGAAGTAGTGATTTTTCCCAAACGCAAGATCATAGCAACCGCAGAAGAAGAGGTAAGCTCCAGTTCCAAGCTCTAATAAGTGGAGTCTGTGACAGAAAACGGTCGGTTTTAGTAGACCCTACTAAACTTCTTGTGTATGGTTCATGTAAAATGCGGATTCCAGAAAAAGGAGAATCAATTACCTTTCTCCAATCCTGAATCGAGGTTTCCTAGGTGCTTTTGTTGCTTTGATCTTAAGAGCATCGCCTAGTTTCTCCGTAACAATCCACTCGTTGACTCTACCAGCCTCCAACAAGCCAATGAATGTAGCCTTAGTCCTATGTAGGGACATGACATTCTCGAAAAGGATCCAGAAAACTATCAAATGAAGTGATCTGCAAGACCAATTCCAGCAAATTGCCACAACTTGAACCAGTTACTGCCTAAAATTATCTTATGGTACTCAAGGTCGGCACATTTATATGAACTCAAGAGCTTTACAAGTAAAAGGACTCAAGTGTAAATAAATTTGATTTCAGAGTTCAGAAGAAAACGAGACCTTGGAGTTCCAACTGCGTTGAGAAGGGTAATGATGGAAGGAATGTAAACAGACCCCCACTTTGGAACCTCAACTTCAGGTACCAACACAGTTGCAGGCATGACGACACAGTAGAAAATAAACGTAACAATGTGAGCTACGATCTTCCTGACCAAAAAGAAGCTGTAGATCACGTGTACCTTCTTCCACAAAGTCACTTTCTGCAAGACCATTTTTTCATTTCAATTTTTTTTTTCTCGAGATTGGATATTTGTTAGAAACAGAATTTAGATTAACCTTGTTCTTCACAATCTCCATTAACATTTTCCTGAACAGATTAGCAGGACCACAGGACCACCGATGCTGTTGATACCTATAGGCCTTCAATGTACTTGGCAATTCATTTTTCACCTGAAAGCAGTAATGTGTTCAAGAAACTTGTATCAGAAAAACGACAATATGCAACTGTAAGAATAATTTCTTACATGTTTGTTAATTTGTCTACTCCCTCCTTTTTGTTAATATTTTAGTCAATTCTAACAGAACATGATAGCCTTGAAACTGAAGCTGAACAACGGCTTGGTTATTTAACTAGAAAACCAGAACATGGGTAGTCTTACAGTGGATTATGGGCACTTGACCTTGTCAGAGTTTGTGACCAACAAGGATTACCTTCGTCTAATCAAATTAGCGGAAACTAAGCACAGTTTACATAAATTAGATGGATGGATGTTAATAGAATAGGATAAGTAATCTATAAGGTTTCAACTAAAAATGGTTAGATTACCTTGAGATTGCCAATGTACACAAATTTCCAGCCTTTCAAGCTAGCTCTGACTGCTAGGTCCATATCCTCCACCGTCGTCCTATCCTTCCACCCTCCTGCTTCGCTTAGCGCTGAAAGTCTCCATACACCTGCTGTCCCTGTAACGCGTACAGAAACAACAACTGAATCGTAGACTTTATCTGATTGATTTGCACATTATATCACGTTTTTTCTTCATCACCAAATCATCAGTCAAGCCTTTGTTACATTAGAAAGTCCTCAGTTTCCTGTGTGGATCTTGAAACAACAATTGGGAATTTACCATTGAAACCGAAGAAGGCATATGTGGAGGAACCCACTTCTTGTTCTACCGTGAAATGGTAATCCAAAGACATTTCTTGCATTCTTGTCATCAAGCACTCATCAGAATTCACTGCAAAACAGCCCGGAAAACAGTTGCCGTGTCAGCCAAAAAAGCTGGCAACTAGATTTCAGTTCAAGACCAAATTACAAAATCCTTTTCACATCAAATTTAGTTTGTCGGTTAGTAGCGTTTAACACTCTGACAGGGATTGTGAGGACCACCCATTAAGATGTCACATGCAATTGCCGGGAATATTAGGCGAAGAAGAACCTTTCTGGGGAAACAGACAAATATACCCTTCATTCATGATATTCATCAATGGCCGATCCAACATGTCCCTCCACCTTCCATTTATGAACATGGGTGCTGGGGTAGATCGGTCCAAATTTTAACACTTTCCTTGGCAGGTCATTTTAAGGGACGACTCCCAACTTTTGCAGAGAAGAAAAGCGAATGACTTTTGTTGGAAATTTGCAGTCTGCCATTGACGTTTGCTGAGGTATGGAAATTAATTGAAACAAAACCGAGAATACCGACTAGACATCAAGTTCAAGCTTTTGCATAATTTGCCCTGTTGGGGTAGTTTAGCAAGTGAGTCCATGTTGTCTTCATAATACAACGGCAGCCATTGTACCACACGTGTTCGTCAAGTAAGCGGCCACCAAGGATTGGATCCTGATGGCTGCACGAGGTAGGACCCACTTCTCCACTACCCTCAACACTGTCCCAAAATTAACATGCCCACCGACAGTTTCTTGAAAGCGGTGAAGCCCTACCCTAATTAATCTTAAATTAATATGAATATGTGCTTAACAAACAGAGACACTGAAAAATGTGAGGGAAGTTAGATTTACCGAATTTCCAACGAGCCTGAACCAAAGCCAATTCGGGGTTATGAGTTAGAAAGGGAATGGTGCGCCAGAGAAAATCAGGCTCCGGCTGGAAATCTGCGTCAAAAATGGCCACATAATCGCAGCGTTTCACGTAGCTTTTCTTCATGCCTTCTTTAAGAGCCCCAGCCTTGTAGCCATTTCTGTTGTCTCTTATTTCGTACTTTATGTTTATACCTTTGCTTGCCCATCTCTGGCACTCGAGCTCAACCATGTCCTGCATTGATTTCCATGCAAAATCAACATCACATTTTTATATTCTACAAATGAGGTTTTGGTCAAAATGGCTTTTCGTTTTAATATTATCATTTTTCTTCCATCTGCAAGACTATTCAATATATGACAAGTTGTTAACGTTCGGGTTGAAAATTGTTGTTAATGAACATGTACCTTGATGGTTGGGTCCGTTGAGTCGTCAAGGACTTGAATTATGATGCGATCAGAGGGCCAAGAGAGACCACATGCAGCTCCAATGGAGAGCTGATAAACCTGCGTGAAAATGGACAAAACATATGGATCGAAACCATTTCTCTTTAAGGCACTTGAATGGCAAAAGACAAACGTCGAGATGAGGCAGAGCAAAGAAAAGGACCTCTCGTTCATTGTACATTGGAATTTGAACCAGAACCATTGGATAGGCAGAGTTACCCAACTCAACGTCGTCTTTCAAAGGCTCCCATTTGTAACGCTTCTCTGGTTTTCGACCCAGAAGCTTGACTAACACAATGACGATGCCCATGTACACCCTTTCGATGAAAAGCATCAGAGACATGATCAAACAGATGGCAACAGCAAGTCTCAGTAGAGGCACGATCAATGGCGCTTTGATCAGGTCCCAAATGATAGAGAACTGCACAGAAATGTCATCTCTAGCTCCCTCAAAAGCATTGGGAATCACAGTCGTAGAAGTAAGCCGATCCATTGATGACTACTTCTTACGTTTGTATCGTACAGAACAGAACAGAACAAAAACAGAGGAGATGCAAATGGGAATCGAAGGTACAGATGCTTTAAGTAGATTAAAGAAACACACTAGATCTAAATACGAAATAATGGAACTCCTTTGAGAAAAAGAGCAAGAATCTTTCGACTTAGACTCTTGAGTTTTGCTTCTGTTATACGCAAAAACACAATGCAGAGCTGTAATGTCAGTCCCTTGACTCCAAAATCTGCGCACTCCTACAGCACATACATTTCAAAGGCGAACAGGGGAAAAGAAGAAAACTTGAAAAATACACTTTGTAAATCTCTCTGAATGTACCAAAAAACTCATGTGCATTACAGAACCAACCACAGGAAACAGATGGTTGATAGAAAACAACAACTAAACTGTTCAATCTTCCATTTTGTTTAATGATTTGGGTTCCGGCAAAGAATGAAACTTGGTCTGCTTCTGTGACCAGAGAGGACAACAGAAACAGAAGCAGAAGCAGAAGGATGCAAATTACTAATGTGTGAGACAGAGGAAATGAAATGAAGAGCCAGCTAAAATGAGAGACAATAACGCCTTTTTATAGTCCTTCTCTTGTTCTATCTACAAGTCCTCTGTTTTTATTGAACTTTATAAAGATCGTCCCATCAAAGAGCTTGTGAGAAACTGACCAAAACGAAAACTTGTAACCTATTGTACTAAAAAGGAAGCTTTTGAAGTTTGAACCCTAGGTTTTATTTAAACACAATTTCTTAAGGAGAGGCCAGAAATTATAAAACAGAAATTTATATTCACCAAACAAACACAAGGCTACCCATAGGGGCTTGTTTGACAATAATTAGATTACATTAGCTTATAGCTGACAGTACATTAATATAATTGATTAGATCAGCGGATAATATTAGCTGTTTATTTAAAAATATTTGATTAAATTAACTATTTAGTGTTAATTGTTTATGAGTAAAATGACTTATGAAGGTATGACTTAAAAAATAATTTATAAAGACACGAGTATTAGATCTCAGTATTTTTTTAATATTCTCATAAAAATTCATGCTTACGTTTCAACTTAATTTAGTCAATCAGTCAAAATTAAATAATTAAAACCTATTTGCCTATGCTCAAAATAAAAATAATTATTTAAATTAATGTTAGAAACTAAACTGAAAAAATGTAGTTGTTAATGAGCACAAAACTTATTTTAATTATATGAAAATATAATCCCCTTAATAAAATTAGTCTTATCTTATAACTAAAACTAAAAAATGATTTTTAATAATTTTATCTATTACAAAACATTAAAATAATTTTTTAGACATAATAACTATTTGAAAAACATTTTTATGATTAAAAATATTTAAATATAAAAATATATTTTAAATTTAAATTTAAATTTCCTTAATTACAAAATTTAATCCAAGTATTAATAATTAAAATGAATGCAACTTGAAATTTTCCTTCCCAACTCAATCTTTGATTCTAACATTATAGAAAATTTTGGGCAGCATAAAATAATTTGGTAGCGGTTTTTGTATTGTACAATATCAAATTCAATGATACTTATTTTATTTAATTAAAAATAGAATAATTTTTTAAAATAATAATACCGATATGCATTACAAAATTTTATTAAAGAAAAATTCCAACTTAGTTTAATTTTTGAATAAATTGGAGCATTTTTTATTTTGAGTAAATTGAGTTCACTTATTTATCTCTACCTTTATCTCTTTCTCTCTCTATCTTTCTCTCTCTTATCTCCTCTCTTGTAATTTGTAATAACTTTCTCTTATCTTCTCTCGTAATTTGTAATCATTTTTTTGGTACAATCGTCTTTTTATTCCTTAACTTCTCATCTGCCGCTTGTCGGAGCAAATGCTCCATAGGAACATTTTCACAAATAACATATTGAGTTTAATCCGCTAACTTAGTTAGCTAATTACTAAATTATCAACGGTTTGACATAGTCAAACAACTAAATGCCTCTCAATCCACTAAAAACTAAGTGATCATTCATTTATCAAACAAGACCGTGTTCTAAACATACTGATAAATTGAGATAAATTCTTCGATATTATGGATGTTCAATTATTTTGAATGGTTTAATCAATTAATTAACGAATAAAATAACGTAAATCTTAAGTTAATTATATATAAAATAAAAAAATTTCTTACAAGAATAATTGCAATAACTTAGTAATGAACTCAGCTAAATACATATGGTGGTATCTTTGATGACTTGACTGAATGTAATAAGCAGTGGTTGGGTACATTGAAGAAGAAGATAAAGAGGAATAGTATTCACAGCTGGAGATATAATAAAAAGGACTGCTCAGCTGTTGCCTTTGGTCCACCCTAATTCTTATTGTTCACATATATTCCTATCCATAATTAATGAAGATATGTATTTTTTTATATTTTTGTTAGTATATATAATTCAAATTAAAATGATTAGATCCCTTTTGATATTGACTAAAACTTTAAGAGTTATGCACCTACCGCGTTTCTGATATTATCTTTTTAATTACAACTTATTCCCTCCAATTTTTAGGTTATTTGTTAATTAAATAGCAAATAAATGTACACAACAATTGTAAATCCGAGGAAGGTCATAATTTTTTTTTTTTTTGCCCACAAGGTGTTTTAGGTAAGTTCCAATTATAGGAAGACACCTTTAAGCCATCTATATCCAGACTAATCCTCGCTCGAGTTGGATAGGTCTCTTACGGGAGGTAAAGTTATGACCTCAAGTTTTAAATAACTGCATACATGAGAGGGATTCAAACCTACGACTTTACTTAAGACAGAAAAGTCTCTTACTAACTCATCTGCACGTGAGATTCTTTCTTTTTATATTTTTACAAAGAAGTTATTTCTATAAGTTGAGTCGATGACCTTACGATTATAAAAGAGCAATTTACAACTTTACCCTAACTACAAAGTTACTCAAAAGCTAATAATTCAACATCTCTTGTCCTATTACACGGCCTTTATTACAGATAATTCTACTGGGTCCTCAAAGATTTGATTAAATGAATCATGGGATCTCAAATATTTAAAAGAATAAACAAAACGGTAACAATGGCCAAGTGTTCGTTGCAGTTGACTTGGATTGGCACATGCAGTCTAATGGAATATATACACTAGAGGAACAGCATACCACATGATTTTATAGCTCAGAGGCCATGGCTTCTCTGAAGAAATAGTTGTACATGCAATATTTTAGAGATCAAATCCACTCTGTCAAAATTCAAGGCCACATACAAATTGCTTCAACCAGGTGTGTGGTTTTTAATAATTTCATATCGAATTCAACTATTCATCCGGTCCGACGTAGATTTGATTATTAATAATTGCTTATTTCGTTATCATTCTATTAATAATATTCATTTTAATTTTTATAAAAGATCTGCGAACTGTGCAGATCTTTTGCAAAAAATACTAATTCTATGTCAGGTCTTATTTATTGAAATTTATCTTTTCTTATTTGTATTTCTTCTAGCTGCTGGCAATGGTTATTAACGAAGTTTCTTCTTTTGCTTTCAAAAGAAAATCAGAATTAAAGTTAAATTTTAATATATTATTTAAACCTGTGAATCTCCGTATAGTACCGTAACGGCACATACATGCTCTCTAAATGTTTCTTAATCATCACCTAATTCAATCCGAGTTAGTCAATAACAAATCAATCAACTGATCTAATCCAATTGCGTCCTATATTCTTTGCTTATCGATATATAATTATGTTTCAAAGTGCTAATCATCTTCCCTCAAACATCATAATTTGTCACGTCCACCTTTAGAACACTTCTTTATTGCGTTTCTTTCCATGACAGTGAATTTTCTTTTATAAAATATATATATGTACAGTACAACTGCATACATGATGAGCATAAAGAAGACTGTTGTGAAGTATTGCTTCTTTAATGCAAATTTTTCGAAAAAGAACCAAGTAGTCCAATTTCAGTTGTCGGCATACATTAAAAAAGAACATGAATGTTAATATCAGATCTGTATTTTCAAAAGCATATTATTGCCTACAGCTTTAGGTATCAAATGCGATATGTACGTACATATATAATATATGCACTTTCCACTGGAACACAAAGAACTTTAAGCAACAATATGTTTTTAACGATTTTATAATGTGTTACTTGTATGGTGAACTTGATTTACAGGGGAGGGGAGCTATGGCCCCCCCTTTCAAATATATTTTTTTAAAAATTACTTATATAATTAAAATTTTTAAATTTACAATTATAAGTGGCCCCCTTAAAAAAAAATCTCTATCTTCTCTTCTCTCACTACAAGAAAAGTAAGAATTAGCGACGGCAAATTACCGATGGAACAGAAAAAGTAGCAAATTAGCGACGGCATTATGATTTCCGTCGCTCAATTCAACGTGAACAAAATCATTTAGCGACGGAAAAAAAAGCGTCGCAAATTAGCGACGGAAATCTATTTCCGTAGCTAAAATCAACGTGATAAAATTTATTTAG
>JANZXV010000004.1:23618839-23629244 GCA_027576455.1 Erythroxylum roigii
TTATGCCGTGTCCGTGTCCACCAAATTTTAGAAGTTGGTGTGTCCCCGTGTCGTGTCGCGTGTCCGTGTCCGTATCCGTGCTTTGTAATGTTGCTAACTGCTTATGGTCTTTGTGTACTTCTATATTGTTTTGCATTGCCACCAAGCCACTAAATTCATATCCCATTTTTGTTCTGCAGATTTCATTAACATTGTTAAATGCTCGAGTGTCAACAAAGTCCTTTATGTTGTGGTCAGAACCAATACTTCTTCCTCTGATTTCACTGATGTTGTCCAAGTTCTCATTGATTGTACCCCTGGTATGTATTCCTTTAAATGATATATTAATTGTTTTTTGTATCTTGTGATTGGCTGTTGCTAATTCTTTTTGTATGTCACAGAGTAATTTGCAGGCCATCCGCTACCAACTTCTGCAGGCTCCTCCTTTTGTCATCAATTTTTCTGGTGATCTGAAATATGGTACGCTGATAAATGTTGCACAAAGTAACTTATGGAAGAAATTTGTATGTAAAAAAAAAAAGCAGCTTATTCATTAAGCTAATGTCACCATCTAAATCCTTTTTAAGTTTTTCTTTACTGTTTATTGCGTTTCTTTTAGTAATTGCTGACTATGGTAATTGTGGCCTGACTTTTTCTGAACTTACCAGTGGTTTTACACAGCTGTAGGTTATGACTCCTCAAAGGGAGGTATACAGAGCATAGAAGAACTGAAAGTGGAGCTTGGCTGTAGGTCGGTTTGGATGGCTTCTTCAATACATAGGGGTGAAGAAGAAGGTTATTTCCTAATACTATTATGTTCTACTGTGTTAAATTAATGGTTTTTTTTGTTTTGCATGAGAATTATCTAAATAGCCAGTTGCTTACAATTTCACTTCCCTAGTTCCATTTTGTTGCCTTTGAATTTCTTTCAATTTAGTTGAATTTCTTTCAATTTAGTTTATAAAAGAGATGGTCCTTCTCTTTCATTTCTGACTTTGTTTGAATAATTGCTAACTTCCATATTTCAGTTGTGCTACAGGTGCATAAAGTGGTCATGCAGAGGTTCCCTGATTTGATCACTATTGTTGTGCCTCGTTACCCAAAACATGGACTAGAGATTGCTCGGGTATGAATCTTGTTCACAGTGCCAAATAGTTCATATCAACCAAAATAGCTAAGTTTTCTCTGTTTCTCTGAGCAAGTGTGTATGAATGGGCGGCAGGGGCTTGGTAGTGCTAATTTGAGCATTAATTGACTGTATGTTTGTATATCAATCATTCTAACCCTCTCTCTTACATTATATAATTTTTCAGTTCATACTAATAGTTAAAGGAAACATGTCTATCCAAGTGAAGATTATCTTTCTATCAATATTGTTTTGCCCAAAGTAGGCTAATCCATGGTTTGTAAGCTTTCATGCATTGAACACTGCTTGATGGCTGAGCATGTCACACTAGTCTTTCTAGATTGAAAGTAAGATAAATGCAATTCAATAAATGCCAAGTTGATTGTGTGGCTCTGTAGATGATAACAAAATTATAAATGCGGAAAATATTTCACTAACATACAGTGCGAAACGGTAAAAGTTTTTTACAGAAAAGATTGTTGTTGGCAGCCTCAGACATTTCGTGATAAATTTGCTAGAAACGACAATATCTATGTCTTGAAGATTTTGATGATTCTGGGTACATTTTGTGGTAATTACAAACAAAAGTTTACCTTAACATCTTATTGTCAAAAATGCTTGGTTATTTTCTAATCCATTCTCAGTTAACTTGTTAAAAAGTAGGTTTGAACATATGTTGTGCTGTTATTATCAAACATAGTTTAAGGAGTGCAGGAATTGCAGAAAGGAGGGCAACATGTAGCTTTGAGGTCTCAACATCAAAGAATTAAACCGGGAATAAATGTGTATGTAGTTGACACATTAGGTACGCCATTTAAATTCACCTTTCCCTTTTGTCCAGGTTCCAGAAAATCATATTTAGATATGGCTTGTATCTTGAGGAGTTTTGTCATAATTGGCTGTAAACAAGTGATCTGCTGTGGCATCTACTTTCTGTTTACTTGACGTCTCATGGTAATGAAAAGAGGTCATTGCTTTAGTTGTGTGATTATGGTTTTGTTCATTTAGTGAATGTTGAGTAAACTCAAAGTTCCCCTACCGATACATAGTTTGTATATTTACACCTCTAGATATCTTGTTATTCCATATCTGATCACCTGTGGTTTTAAAATCATACAGAGCATAGTAATGTGAAAACAAATTTTTAATCAAAAATGAATTGGTTAGACCACTCTCTTACCCATTTGAATGTGAATGAACTGAATTATACATATGACAGGCAAGTTGGTTTGGAATGATACGAGGAATAAAAGCAACATTCATTAGTCTCGTTGGTAGTTGAGACCTAACTTCAAGCCAAATTAAATGATAAGGTTGTCTGAATTTGAGCTATATGTTTTCCATTGTTTATCACTTTAAGCATGTTGTCCCTTGATGAATTTGTTTTCATGGATCCCTAAATGTTAGTGTGCCCACTCAAAAACTATCTTGTAGGTGAGTTAAAACACATGTACAGATTAACGCCAATAGCTGTAATTGGGGGTTCATTCTTCCCCCATTTAGCAGGCCATAACATATCAGAAGCTGCAGCTGCTGGATGTGCTGTTCTTACAGGTGAATGCTTCCATCCTAGGTCCTAAATGCTTCATATGAATTTAGTATATTATATAGTTATAATCTTTCATGATTACTGCATTCAGGTTGTCACATTGGGCATTTCTCACACATGGTACAGGAAATGCAACGATTAAAACCGTTATCAGTTATCCAGGTTTGAATTTTTTTTTTCTTTTGCTTGTTGGAAATTTCCTGATTGAAGCATAGCCTTTTGAGTCAAATTCATCTCGTAAATTGGTTCAAAGTGCCATATAAATAAAACTAATATACTTTAAGAATCAAGAAAGTTTGCCACTTTTTGTCAAGTCAAACTTCATTTAGTTGAATGCAGAAAACAGCACACTTAATATTAAACTTACTTTGTCATAATCCGCTACAAGAGAGCACATGCTCATATTTGTAATTAATTCATGGGATTGGAGATCTGTTATTTGTTGAAACTATACACATTCAAGGTTGCATTTTCTGTTAAAGTGGCCGAACATTAAACTATTGCTAAATACACATGCCAGGGCATGTGGTTTAAGATGCAAACTTGCTGTATTATCATATCACAATGGTCACTTAACTTTTTTTTTTTTCTCTAGGAAAAGGTTATCTTGATCACAAATTTGTGTTTTGCACTCCGTTCTTTTTTGGTAATTTGGACTCCTAATTATCAATCATGCAGGTCTCTGGGGAATATGACCTTACAAATGCCTTAATGGAACTCCTTAGTGATGTAAAAGTTCTTGAAGAACGTCAGATGGCTGCAAAACAAGCATTTGATGCTCTGTCAAGTGGTATCATCACCAATGTTTGGAACCTACTAAATTTCCATGTTTACAGGACATACTTGGTGAGAAAGTAAATGAATGCCGTTACACATTGAACATGATCATGGGCATGCAAGTTTTCAGCTTCATCCAACAGAGTTACCCTCAAAAAAGGTAATTTGTGGCACATTGAGGCCTTCAATCGCATAAAAGGCAAGACCATGACATGTCTATGGCTGCTCAAACTATTTTATGTAAGTCATACTGGCAGCCTTTTGGTACCCTTTTCTAAAAAAGCATGTGTCTGATTTTGTCTCTCATTTGATACTTGGTTGATTTCGCCAAACAACTAAGAGACCCTTTCAGGCAACAAGATGCCATAAACATGTCTTCTCTGTTACCAGAACAATATTTGGCCAGGATCCATTTAAGATGGGAGAATATGCATTATGAAATTATTACTTCTGCACGAAGAACTACTACCTTTTAGTCTTTTAAATTTTGTTTGTTTTTCACATTAAAGTTTCCACTTTGCTGCAACTTTATGCTGCTCCTTATTTTTTTCATACCATTATCTTGTTTTATTTTCTCATCCCCTCTGTTACTGCAAACCTTCTAAGTAATGATTTTCTATTGCATATATAAGATCATACTCATGGAATGTGATTCATATATCCATTAGCATTTTCTGCACAAATTTGCAGAACAAGTGAATGAAAAACATATTTTGGCCCATGATTGGAGAGATCACAGAATGCGGAGACGAGATTTGACCAGATTTATCTTTTGATACATTGATGGTTTCATTTTCTGCATGCCAGTGGACATGGTAGTGGAGGAAATTTTTTTTCCTTTCCATTGTGGTTAATGCATGTGATAGTTTCTGATTGATGATGCAAAGAGTAACTTTCAATAGTTCAGTTGCTTCACTTATTGTGTTTGGCCCTTGGGATATGCTGTAGCTTGACGTTTGAGTTGCATTCCCAAGTCAGGCACTTGATGGAATTGGTGGTGAATTAGAAGGCATAAATTAAACAAATCTTATGGAACCTGTTGAATTAAATGAAAGTTGAACTATGTTATGTCCAAATGTTGGCAACTGGAGCTTGGAGGTGCAGTCTAGTTAGCTTGCATTGCGAGTACGTTGACCTTATCATGTATCTTAAGAGTGGTGCTTGAGGACTATGACTATCTTTCACTCGCACATGTTTTAGTATCTTACATAGCAGTAGGGAAGAGTGTCACTTCTAAATTTCAGTTTTCTATACATTACTGATGTGTATTTGCATTTGCAGTCTGCTTTTATTCTGATCAATTTGCATAGATTCTCAGCTGTGAAACGTGCAGGTATCTGCTTCGTCATCAAACTTGCATGTCTAAAATAGGGACTTCAATTCAACCGAAAGTGTGCGATATGAGAACAAAATATCTTGGCCTCACGCTCTAAAACGTGGCATGTCTCGACATTCTTAGCTGTATAAAAAGGTAAGCATTTAATTTCCAAATGTACTTGAACGTGGATAATGGATATGCATACATTTATTGTATGAAAGAAGATTTATTGTCTGGAAAAGGCACTCAAGTGATTACTTTTTTATGTATAACTGCGTCTTGCTTAACTTTTTTCCCTATTGGGATTGTATTTTCCTGAGAAAATTTCACAGACCTTGTCTATAAAATGAAAACAAGAATTTGATAATTCCCGAGAAAAGTTCATACACCATCATTGCTTTTGTTAATTTTAACATTTCGTTATTCCTCACTTTTGAGAGACAATGAAGCATTATTAGCTATTACTTACTGCAATCATATGCTGAAAGAGCGAGAGAGAATTACTAAATTGGCAAAATTATGATGATTATCCAACTTTGTTTCTTCATCCTAGTTGTAGGTGACCATTTATTTTCTTCTTTTAAGAATCCTTTCTACTTATTAACAATTTATTGGAACAAAAATTTCATATTTCTGATATATTATTGGCATATGATTAATTGATATACTGTTTAGAAATGAAATAGTCAAATTATGTCGGATTAGTGATTCATAATTTCTAAAAAGTCGTGATTTTCATTTTGACAATGAAAGAATTCAAATTTTCATTCACTTGAATCAGAACAAATGATATTCAACAGCCACGAAGGAAAGCCTCATTCTGCTTTTTGCACAACTTTGCACTGCACAACTAAATCATGGACTCCAAACGACAAGAGCGGGAAATGTCATAACATACTTAGCTCAAATGGCTTATACTATCTATAACTGAAAAATCGCACGTAATTGCACCATATTTTGAAATATACTTCTTTTCTCAAACATTTTTAATATAGCGGGCTTTCCTTCTAGTTTCAAGTATATTTTTTGAATGGTAAAGAATTGTGTTAATTCCTTTCAAAATGAAAATTAAAGCAAACTAATACAGGGAGTTCCACTAGTAAACCAGTCCTAGAATAAAGAGAATGAAATCCCGAGTCCCAAAGGATTACCTTAGAACCTGTTCATGCTTGGATATGAACATGAAGTTATGAGCTAATCTAGAAAACCCAAAGTTGAAAATTAACATCAGATTGCTAGCGTATGTTTCAGTTATGAATTAGACTATATTCTACTGTGAATCTCTAATTATTCTACAGTGCAGGTGAAAGAGCTAGCACGAAAGTTTTGATCTCTCTTTCTAAATTGTATAAATCACACAACTAGATGTCTTAAACACTGCTTGATCCTGCTCTTTATGACTGCTGAGTTTATAAGTCCATTGAATCATATTTGGCTAATTTGTTTTTATCAATGTTCAAGTTCCAAAATGTCATAATCGTTATCCACGGCAAAGATAAAAAATTGATTTCAAAATCGTTTAATTTATATTTTAGAATTGAAATATATGACCTTCCTTTAATAAGGATGAGATAAATTCATAATAATGTATACTGCTTCATAGTATCTTTATTATTTAGTGACCCTAATTGGAAAGTGAAGAGGTTTGATAACCTTTTAGGAATGACATTCGGTATGTACTAGATGGCAAATGGAAAACAAGCAAACTTTATAGTAATAGGGCATTTGCACTTGTTTTTAGTTCAGACATATTGACATTCCTGAGCCGTAGAATTACTTGAGAAATATACAAAAAACATAACAAATTGATTTTTCGTGGTCCATTCCTTTTACTCATCCATTTTGTTATTTTCCAATCGTTTATCATTTTATTCTATTTATCAGTTTTGCACGTTCCATAATTAAAAAGCAAAGCACATTTTGATGTAACCACTTCATTCAGTATTAGCTATAACATCAAGCTCACAAACGCCTCCCTCAATGTGTTAATAGAATGATCAAGAGTTGAGGTCGTCAAGTAACATAAAAGTTGAAAAAGATAATGAACAATGGAGTTTGTAAACAAAGAGAGGTGGTACTCATTGACAAGTTCTTCTCCCAAAATCAGTGAACCCCATGTCTTACCTTTGACATTATCAAAAGAGGATAAAAATAATATATTCAAAAGTGTCTAAATCTTTTAAGATTTTTCAATTTAGTGCCAAAGTTTTTAAAATTTTCAATTTAGTGACTAACTTTTGGTATTTATTAGATACGCTACATCAGCAAAATAACCTTTTAACTTGATTTGCACAAATTTTAAAAGGTTAGTCACCAAATTGAAAATTATAAAAAATTTGGCATTAAATTAAAAAAATCTTAAAAGGTTAGATACTTTTGAATATATCAAAAGTATAAGGTTCATATTTTATTCTCTTTCTAATATCTCAACCGGTTCTTTAGCACATTGTCTATTTTATCTCTGTAACATGTATGTCTCTTTGTCACATTCTTATCATCCTATTTCCCATACATGTAATATAAGGTCTCAACATGTGTGAAAATAATTATGCAACTTTTCCTACTGTATACCCTAAGATAGAGAAACAATAGGAGACATATGATAAAAAAAAGGGGTTCCATTCAAATTTTCAACCTTCTAACTTTCTCTCATTTTCTCTCAACTTTATACTATCAAAAACTGACTTAGACATCATTTTGCTAATTCCATAGGAACCTCCAAACATTGTCTGCAGCAATTCGTTAAGTAATTGCACGTGTTTGCATTTGACACGTGATCAAAGGCACAGGGCATATGTCTACATATTATCAATTATGTTGTTTTAGGGAATTTGACCAGGAAGCCAAGTTTAAAATGAGGATTCTTGAAGATTCCATGATGAAAAGATCAACAACAATGGGAGTTTCACAATAAGAAAGTGACATGACCAATCCAATGAATCAATATGTGTCATGTTTTTCAATTTGTAAGAGCAAGTTAAGGGACTTATGAACTTATGGACATAGATATATGTCAATTCATGTTCTTCTTGAAAACTCAAAGTTGGCATGGCCAATTACACGAGTAGATGGAATTTTTATTGTAAGAAACTAAAAAATATTGTAAAACATGATCATACACATGAATGTGGTTGTTCCCATGTAATTCCTAGAAATTAAATTAAGTTGAGAAATAATACAAAACACAACTAGTGACATGAGCGTGTCAATGTCCATGTGTAGAAAAGATATAGTGAAATATATGGTTGAATACATGAGTGTATCTGTGCTCACGTAATTTTTCAAATGTGAAGTAGCGAGAAACTCGATCTTATCTCGACCTATGCATGTTGCTAAAATTTCACATAAATACACATGAAAAGCCTTCTTTGAAAAGACGTTTGCATTCTTTCTAGCTTTAGAATTATAATTAGTCGTCGAGAGGACAACATGACCTTAGAGAGGCTTCATGAAGCCGTTCTAAAGAAAGAAGTAGCTCAGATTTATCCAATTTGAGTAGATCACATTAACAAATCGAGATAATCTAGACACTTCATCTATTTTTTGATTATATTTTTCAGGTTTAACAACTTAATATATGCCTACAAAGGAGGAAATCATAGTTGTTGTCATCGTACGGATTGATTTAGTTTTATTTATAAAGTTATTTTTTATTTAAAAAAAGATCATGGAGTGTAATGCTAATTTAATTAAAGTTAGATTAGATCTTAAACCTACATGTGAGTGGAATAAGGCTTAGATTTCTGTAAATTCCCTGGTGTTGGGGTTAAACCTTTTAGTAAATTTTGTAGAACTTAATATGTTCCTAGAGGTTTTAATTGAATAGAGAATTAGTTAATCAATTTGAATGTAAGTGATTGTAATTTCAGAGAGAGCAATTTCAAAAGTTAGTAAATTTTGTCAGTATAGATTATAAAACCTTTTTAATACATTTAATCATGAATATAAAGATGGTATTAAAAGATTCTTATCTAGATGCTTGTCCAATCTTATTTTCATCTCTTGATTAATTGATCTAATTTATTCATATTGGTTTGGTTAATTTTTGTGTAGTTTTTTTTTATATTTTTAATCTCAATTAACAATCACTCTCTTTAATTATTTAGTCAAGTGATGGTAAGAAATTTTACGAGTTTTCAAGCTGTTAATGAACATTTTTATATTAATTTTAGACACATAATTTATCAAACTTTTTTCCATTTAATATTTAAATGTCACTCATCAAACGTTAATTGTATTAATTTCAGGTAAGCAAGAAAAGCTTGAGAAAACGTCAAATTGCGCATGTTTTTGCATTCAAAGATTTGATTCAATGGCCAGAGACAAAAATGACAACTTGGGAAGCTAAGCCGAAGCGTGCGTAGACTTTGGATAAGGCAGAAGAAAAATAACACAGCAATATGGAAAAAAGAGAAACTGACAGCAGCATGAGATTTTGTAGCTGGCAACGCAGAGAAGAAAATAAGGCCCGAACACTGAATAGGAAGAAGACAATAAAAACAGCAGAAAAAGACAATGCAGCGTTGGTGGACTAAGAAACTAAGAACAAATAAATTGTCACATCAGCGTTAGTTTGGAAGGGGCTGATCAAACGTGATTATTGGCAAAATAGCTGGTGGCCATACATGAAAAAAAAAGATTAAGCTTGGCGTGAACAACGAACAGTGCTGCTTGAGATAAACAAATCAATCACGCAAGAGCCGGGGGGGAGACTTTGAAGGAGCTTGTGAAGATCGAGAAAGATGTTAGCTGGTTGTTTTAAATAAAACGAAAAAAAAACGCTTAAAGGGAGAGCTCTACTCCATCAACCACTGAACACTCACAGCCCTCACAAACACTCAAAAACACACATACGAGAGCTCTAATCAATCAACCACTGAAGATACACTCACGACCTGAACATACTCTCCACCACACTTTGCAGCTTGTGGGAGGGGAACAACGAAAATCACGTTGATAGAAGCTGCTGGTGGAGAAATCTCGTTGATCAAGCAGCTGCGGGGAACACTCAAAAGATCAAAAGAAGTCACTGCATCAACGTCTACCAGGAAGGAGAAGCAAGAAGTGAAGAGTGGCTAGCTGGAAAACGCAAATTACACAAAAAAAAGAAGAAGAACAAGATTGCGTTGGCTGGAGACACGTTGAAGTTGGAAACAAGAAAATACAGTGAAGCAGCTAGCATCAAAAGAATTAAAAATAAAGCATGAATGCTGGTGAGGAGACAAAGAAGAAACGTGGACTCCACCCAAAGACTTTTCAATCATAAACTAGTAGTTGATGGCAAAAGCAAAAAATGAAGACATTAGGTGGCCCTCACGCAGGAATTCACTTTGATGGAGACAAAAAGCATACAGCTGGTGGCTTTGGACAATAATTCACGTTGAAGGTAAGGGAAGTGGAAGTTAGCTGGTGGATTAAGAGGTTGTGTGCATGGATTAAGGAAAATTACTTGAGCAAATCAAGTTGAAGCATTTGCGAGAAAATTTCAGCTACGGAAAACAGGGGGTGTTTGTTTTTAATTTGTTTAATTTATTTTTTTAATTCCGTCATTATTTTAATTTTGTTATTTATCAATGCATACATATTTTAAGACCATGATTTATGTTTCATTGATAAATATGTGTGAGTAAGTTTTTATTTTCGGTTAAGGTTAAGA
>JANZXV010000004.1:23633223-23647701 GCA_027576455.1 Erythroxylum roigii
TTTGAATCTTTAACTGCAGCCACAATATGATCATATTTCTTAGGTAAACTCCTAATAATTTTCTCAACCACCTATTGGATAGATGGATATGGTATTAAATATATAAGTGATTGGTATTACCGTAAGAGTTTATATTCTTACAACCATTTAGTTGTTTGTAATTTATGTATGAGATTGTGCAGTTATTTAACAGAAGTATTTTTTATCTTTATGTAATTTGAGAATTAAAAATAAATTAAAATTAAAATTATAATATATAATCATTTTTAATGCAATGGATCAAATATATAACAAATTAAAATTTAATTAGACTTACTTGTAATGTTTTAAAAAGTTAAGTAAAAACTTTCACTATCAAATTAAATTTAGACTTTACTCATAATTTTAATTTTAATTAAATTTATTAAATTTTAATATTTTTAGATAAAGGAGAAGACAAAAAAAGTTAAACTTTCTCTTAAACTCTCTCTAAAATAATTAATTTTTTTTACTGTAGTTAAAATTCCTTTTTTTATTATGTGAATATTGTTAGAGGATACAAAATTATGGTCCAATATGGAATTTGTAAAATTATTCTACTATTATTGGCTAGCGGTTAATTTCCTTGCTCAAGTAGCTGTTGCTGTCGACTGCACAAGGTCAAGAAAAGAAGGAAGAACATTGCATGTCCACATGCACAGAACGCCAGCTGTGGAGTTTTAATCATCCCAAATCTTCTCTTCTTCAGTTTAATCTTCATAGTTTAGAGAGTGTTTCTCCTATTTCTTAAGAGAGTTATTGTTTCTCCTTATAAAATACAGAGAGGTTATAACTCCCAAATTTTTCATATTGAAGTTTCTTCTTGTTGCCCATGGTTTTTATCCTGATTTATTTGGGTAATTTAATCAATTTTCACAACAAGTGGTATCAGAGCTTGATGAGAAAATTATGATAACTTTTTTAGCGTAATCTGTTAGGATTTCAGGTGAAGTTGGTGAAAGTTGGTGAATAGTAAAATACTAACCAAGAAAGGTGGCAACTATAGCATGCATTTTTTACTATTCACAATTGTAGCAGTCACTGAAGCAACTGGTATACTATTCATGTATACGATGCTATTTATATATACAAGTATGGTACTATTCACGTATATGATATTATTCATATATATGAGTACTATTCATGTGAAATAGTGCGAGCTAAGTCCTGTTAGTGATAGAAGCAATAGCGGTAAAATTTAAGACTGAGAAGTTCAATGGGATCAATTTCTTATTGTGAAAATTGAAGATGAAGGCTGTCTTAAGAAAAGATAACTGCCTAGTGGCCATTAGCGAAAGGCCGACAACATTCATAGATGATAATAAGTGGAATGAGATGGACAGGAATACTATCACAAATCTTAATTTGACATTATCAGAAGAGGTGTTGTCAAGCAGAGAGGAGAAGAAGGCGGCAAAGGAGATCCGGGGTCAACTTGTATAAGGCCAAGTCACTCCATAACAAAATTTTCCTTAAGATAAAATTGTACACTCTTCGGATGTCAAAATCTACTTCAGTGATAGAGCACATTAATACCTTGAATACTTTATTTCCCAAGTCACATCACTGGATCATAAAATAAAGCCTTAAGAACATGCTGAACTTTTACTTCAAAGCCTACTAAATTCACATGATTAACTCATCATCAATTTAACAAATAATGTCCGTGCGAACTACCTAGTCTTCGATGATGTTGCAGCTGCTATTCTAAAAGAAGAAAATTGACACAAAAACAAGAATGATAGGCAAGCAACTTCACAATAAGTAGAGGCATTAACGGTGATGAGAGGGAGATAAACGAAACATGACCAAAGTGAGAACTACAATTATGGTAGGGAAAAGTCAAGAAGTAAGAAAAATTTAAGATGCTACAACTGCGGAAAAAAGGGTCACATGAAGAAGGATTGTCGGAATAAGATAAATTCCAATCCTCAAGGAAATGTGGTGAGAGCACTTCAGATGATGGTAATGTCTTGTGTTGTGAGGCAATAACAACAACTGAAAGCAGAAAAAATATTTATTGGTGTATGACTTTTCAACTTAAGAGCTACTTTTCACATGACCTCTCGGAGGGAATGTTTCTATCATTATGAACCTGTCTCAGGAGGATCTGTGTACAGTTGTAATGATCAAGCCTCAAAGATCATTGGTTTAGGAACCATCAAGCTAGATTTGTATGATGGTACAGTTCATACTATCCATGAAGTACGACATGTAAAAGGCCTGAAGAAGAACTTGTTATCTTTAGGGCAATTGGATGATCTTCGTTGCAAGGTTGAAATTGAAAACAAGATCATGAAAATTATTCGAGGTGTACTTATACTTATGAAGGAAGAAAAGATAGCTACAAATTTGTATATGTTAAAGGGAGAAACTTTGCTGAACAGAAGCATCAGTTGTTTTAGGATGTTCAAATGCAATGATTTGGCATCAGAAACTTAGACATATGTCTGAATAGGGAATGAAGATTCTTGCTGAGCAAAAGTTACTTCTAAGGGCTCATAAAGGTGTCTTTGTAAGTAGTATCGATTGAAGTTCAACACATCATATTCTAGAAGTAAATCAGTTCTAGAATTAGTTCATTATGATATATGACAAGCACTAGTTCCATCCTTAGGAGGAGCGAAGTACTTTATGTCCTTCATTGATGATTATTTTAGGAGATGTTGAGTGTATCCAATCAAGAGGAAGGCAAATATGTTTCTAGTCTTCAAAGTATACAAAGTGTGGGTAAAATTTGAATCTGGAAAGAAGATCAAGTGTTTAAGGACATATAATGGAGGAGAATACACTAGCAATGAATTTGATCAATTTTGCAAGAAAGAAGGTATTAAAAGGCAGTTCATAATGACATACATTCCTCAACAGAATGGTGTGGCATAGTGGATAAATAGAACTCTGTTAGAGAGAACTAAAGCCATGTTGGCAACTACAAGCTTAGATAAGACATTCTGAGTAGAAGCAGTCAGTACTACTGGTTATGTGGTAAATCGGGCCCCATTAATTGCAATTAAGTTGAAGACACTAATGGAGATGTGGACTGGTTAGCGAGTTAATAATTCAAACCTCTTTATATTCGGAAGTCCTGTGTATGTGATGTACAATCCTTAAGAAACTACGAAGCTAGATCAAAAATCTAAGAAATGCTTATTCTTGGGATAAGTTGATAAAGTGAAGGGGTATTGTTTGTGGCATCTCACTACCCATATGGTTATCATCAGCAGGAATATAATCTTTGTAAATGAGCAACAGAAGAAAGGAGATGATGATTGCACATCAAAGAAAGATTCAATGACTACTGTTGTTTAGGTCAAAAAGGAATCTTAGATGGATTCTTTTGAAGTAGCATTAGAGCACAAGGTACAAGAACGAATAAAGTCTAAAGCTCCTGAGACTCGTCGATTAAATCACCCAAAAATGTGACCTGATTGGCATTCAGACTATATTATGGGGGGCAATATTGCATACTGTCTTTTAACTGAGGATGATAGTGGCACAAGGTTAGATGCATCTCAATTGATGATAGTAATGTAGGAAGAAATTGAAGCTCTTCATAAGAATAAAACTTGGGAACTTGTTCCACTACCACAAGGAAGGAAGGCCATTGGCAACAAATGGGTTTAGAAGATCAAGCAAAATGGCGATGATCAACTTGAGTAGTATCGTGCAAGATTGGTAGTGAAAGGACATGCTCATAAGGAAAAGAATGAATTCAATAAAATATTTTTCCCTGTGGTTCAACTTACGAAAGTACGAGTAGTACTGGCAATATGTGCTAGGTTTGACTTACATCTAAAGCAATTTGATGTAAAGATGACTTTTTTTCATAGAGATCTTGAAGAAGAGATTTATATGCTCTAATTCAGAGGTTTTGAAGAAGCAGGAAAGGATAACTTAGTTCTTAAGTTGAACAAATCTCTGTATGGTCTAAAGAAGGGGTCTAGGTGTTGGTACAAGAAATTTGATTCCTTTATTATGAGCATTAGATATAGCACACTAAATGCAGAACCTTGTGCATATTTCAAGAGGTTTGGTGAAAATGACTTCACTATCTTACTGCTGTATGTAGATGACAAGTTGGTAGCAGGTCACAACAAAGATCGTATTATAGAATTAAAGGATTAGTTAGCTAGGGAAGTTGAAATGAAGGACTTGGGACCAACAAATAAGATTCTAGGGATATAAATTCACCGAGACAAAAGAAATAGGAAGATTTGGCTTTCTTAGAAGAATTATCTGAAGAAGATCTTGCGATGCTTTAAAATGCAAGATTACAAGCCAATTTCTACCTTACTTCCTGTTAACTTCAAGTTATCCTCCAGCATAAGTCATAGAAATGAAGATGAGAAGATGGAGATGTCTCGAGTACTGTATGCATCAGTAGTGGGAACCTTAATGTTCATTATAATTTGTACAAAATCAGACATTGCATATGTAGTGAGAGTGGTTAGTTTATACATGGAGAATCCTGGTTGAGAGCATTGAAATGCTATAAAGAAGGCCTTTAGATACATTAAAGTGATCTTGATGGCAGCAAATCCACCACAGGTTATGTGTTTACATTAGCTGGCGGGGTTGTAAGCTAGGTCTCAAAATTGCAGTCAGTTGTGACTATGTTAATAACAGAAGTAGAATATGTAGCAGCTACATAAGCCAGTAAAGAAGTAGTTTGGTTGAAAATGATATTCAAGGAGTTAAGGAATAAATACGAGAAGATTTTTTTATTTTGTGACATTCAAAGTGCCTGCACCTTGCAAGGAATTCAATTTTTCATCAAAAAACAAAAACACATACGAGTTCATTATTACTTTGTTCGTGAGAAAGTGGAAGAAGGAACTGTGGATATGCGGAAGATTCACTAAAGACAACCTTGCAGATTTTATGATGAAAGCGGTCAACACTGACAAATTTATTTGATGTCGATCCTCTTGTGGCATGATGAAGACATGAGCAACATAGAAATGATAAGGAAAAAAGAATGATGTGAAAATTTGATTGACTTCTGTTACCTTATGGAGGCATGAGCAACATGGAAATTGCTAGGAAGAAAGAATGATGTGAAGATCTGATTGACTATGAATCAAATCTTCAAGTAGGATATTGTTGCTGCCGACTGCAGGCCCTCCCAAATTAGTTTTAATCATCTCAAATCTTCTCTTCTTTAGTTTAATTTATACAGTTTAGAAAGTATTTCTCCTATTTCTTGAGAGAGTGTTTTTCCTTATAAAATAGAGAGAGGTTATAACTCTTAAATTTTTCATAATGAAATTTCTTCTTATTGCCAATAGTTTTTACCCTGATTTATTTGAAGATTTTCTACGTAAAAATCTCTGTGTTTATTTCTTTATTAATGTTACTTCAATCTTATTAGCCTTTGATCTAGTCAATTTTCACAATAGCAGCTCCATCGCATAGAATTGTCTGACAAAGAAATTCAAAGCGAGAGTCCTCGGGAATTGACCAGCTTGACCAGATTGCTCAATCTTCGGTTACAAAACAATGAGCTTTCCGGTGATATACCCCAACCTTCCTCCCTGATCTAAAATAACTTGACTTGTCAAACAAACAACTTTACGGATGCTTAGCCATTAAGCTTTTGAAGTCATTAAGGTCTAAGTGAGTTGAGGCCGTTGCCGAAATGTTCTGATAGGAACCAGAAAAGAACGAAAATAAAAGTAATTGAATAGTAGAATTTTATTGATAAATTTGAGAGCAAGAATCTTAAACTTCCAAGTCAGTCCGTATGGAGAGGACTAAACTCCAAAACAAAGGAATTAATTTCTCAAGCTACTCACTTGCTCTAACTATCAGATATTTATAATGCTAGACTCCTAACAAGTTATAACAGATTCCTAAAGATGTGAAATAAAAGATAATACCTAATATGTAAAATAACAGAATAGCTAAAATAATGGGATATGACTACTGGTTGACTAAATCTTGGAGTGTTTTTTTTTCTTCTGAATTTCCTCCTAAACTAAGTCCTAAGAAGCTAAGGTGGAGGTGTCGTATCAATGCATCCCTTCTGAAAATTCGCCTTGTCCTCAAGGCGGTAAGAAGGAAATCTCGGCATATTCCCTTATTCTGTCGCTGTTGGCTTCGTTTTCAGCCAAAGCCTCTGCTGGTGCACCGTCGTCGTCGCCGTTGTCGTCATCGTCGGCCATCTCTAGGAGATCGAGGGTCGCGACCTTGCAGCGATGGCCGGGAGAGAACTTCTCGTTGCAACAGAAACACAACCTCTTTGAAATACGCAGTTGTCTCTCTTGGTCCCAAGTGCGCAACGTTACTGGTGGAGAAGAAGCAAAAGCAAATATGGAACTTTGTGCTGTTGGGTTGCTGGTGAATGGACCTTCACGTGACAAATTGGAAGTTTGGGCCTGTCAGGTATTGTGCCTATTAGAGTTGACCCATTGATTTGCTTTTGGCCTACTTTTAATATTGGTCTTTTGTTCAAACTTTGGTGCCAAACTCATAGCCCGATAGACAGATCTGGGCTTGTGGATTCTCACATCAGATTTCAATTCATCTTGCAGCCCATTAAGGAAAATTCCCAAGAGACAATGTTCAGGCCAATTTTTGACTCGACCCGAACGTTTAGAAAAGTCTTGACGATATTCTTGTACTGTACCCATTTGACGAACAACACAAAGATATTCATCGGGATTCTGGAATTCAACAGGATCATATTGTTCTTGAAGCGCGTTCACTAACTCCTCCCAATACAAAATGGTTCTCTCGGAATTGATCCAAGCGAACAAATCAAGTGCATCACCATCCAAATACATAGCCGCTACGTCAACTTTTGATTCTTCAGGTGTTTGATAATACCTGGAGTATTTCTTAGCCTTCAAAATCCAACCATGTGGATCACCTCCTTCGAATGTTGGGAATTCTATCTTAGTATAAGGTGGACGTGTGGTACTTTTATGACCCCCGTATTGTTCTCCTGTGTCCTCTATCTTATCGTTCCAATAAGATCTTCCCCTTGTTCGCCGATCATTACTACTCTCAAGTTTCTTCCCCTTGTCAACTTGAGCTTTCAGCGCAGCTACATCAGCAACTATGGTATCAAATATCTCAAGACGAGAGGCTATGACAGCTAATTGTTGGGATACTGGTTCTGGTATATTATCGTGGGTTTGTGGTGGTGGGTCATTGGTGGATGAACAAGTGATAGCCATGGCTTTGATACCAAATTGATAGGAACCAGAAAAGAAGGAAAATAGAAGTAACTGAATAGTAGAATTTTACTGATAAATTTGAGAGCAAGAATCTTAAACTCCCAAGTCAGTCCGTATGAAGAGGACTAAACTCCAAATCAAAGGAATTAATTTCTCAAGCTACTCACTTGCTCTAACTATCAGATATTTATAATGCTAGACTCCTAACGAGTTATAATTGATTCCTAAATATTCGAAATAAAAGATAATACCTAATTTGTAAAATAACAGAATAGCTAAAATAAAGATAATACCTAATATGTAAAATAACATAATAGCTAAAATAATAGGATATGACTACTGGTTGACTAAATCTTGGAGTGTTTTTTTTTTCTTCTGAATTTCCTCCTAAAATAAGTCCTAAGAAGCTGAGATGGAGGTGTCGTATCATGATCCTTCACATGCATAAATAGCCACTCTTATCTTCATCACAAATCGCCTGTCCCTGCCCAGGGCCCACCATAAAAAGGGGCCTCTCACCTCAGTCTCCACATTGCCTTATTAGCTGGTACTTAATGCATGAGCCTTTTCTTCTTTTTTTCTTGTCATTGAAAAGCAAGTGTTTACCTTTATTTTTTACACGTGTTTGATTGATGTAAGGGTAGGAAAGAAAGGAGGGTGTATAATCGTTGATCCGACTAGAAGAGGGCCCACCATAAAAAGGCTCAGTTTAGCTTAAGTAGAGAACGTTGGCGACTATTGAGTAACGTAGCAAATTCCAACAACGTTGGGACCATTGAATGTAGAGAATGTTGGTGAGTTTTGAGTAAAGTAGCAAATTTCAACAACTGTAATAAAGGCCATATTTATCAAGTTAACGTTAAATTGTTAATTATAAATAGTTTTGAAGTATTTAGGTTATATTTTTACCTTTTAATTTTTTTTATTTTTATCAATATATATATTTAAGATATTCTAACTAAAAAATTAACAGCAAAAAATTTCACGATTATATCTTCTGAGTTCTAAGTATAATTTAAAGGTAAAGTTCATGATTTTTAATGTATTTTTAGCTTATTAAATATTTGAATATGTTATAATTAATTTGCAATTTATCATTAACATGGACATTATATTGGCATTTTAAATCAGAACATTTATATTAAATGATATTGTATTTATTTTTGTACCTTCTTTTTTATTTTTAGATTACTAATTATTTATAATAATTAAATATTACTAAATAATTTAATTTTTATAATTGTAATTTTCATTATATTTTGCCACAAGTAATGTAATAATTGCTGGATTTGAGTTATTTATGTTTTATACAAACATGTAAACTTAAGTATATTGTCAATTTATTAAAATATTTTTTTTATTTTACCCAGGGTCCATAAAACGATAGGAACAAGAACAACCCCGGATAGTTCAAGTTAAAAACTTGGGTGCGAAAGTGGTAAAAGAAGACATGAAAGAAACTAAGAAAGCGAGAAGAAAGTGTATGGTAATGGTGGTTGTGAGAACCACGGAACAGAAGCTTCTTGTTTATGAATATCACCCTAACAGCTTGTGCTCACTTCTGTCTTCTTAGCAGTTAATAATACTTGGTTTTATGTCTTCGCTGTATTCTTTTGTTTTTTTTTCCTGGTGTTTGATATCGAGTTTCGGTAAATGTAGGTAACAGGGGACCAGGAAGGATTTCATTGGATTGGGCTAAGAGGATCAGCATGGTCTTAGGAGCTGCTAGCGGATTAACTGGAATCCATGAAGAGTACGGTGCAGTAAAGATCCCCCGTAGAAACGTAAAATCTTCTAATACGCTGCTTGACAAGAGCGGCCTTGCTTGTATTTATGACTTTTGGATTATCACTGCTCTTAAACCCTGCTTATGCAATACAGGACTTGGAGGATACAGCGCTCCTGAGCAACCAGAGGCGAAGAAGCTTATACAGAAGGCCATTGTGTACAGTTTTGAAGTGCTATTATGGAAGTTTTTGCCGGCAGAGCACCTTTACAGTATCCGTCCCCGACGCAGCTTCTTTCGACAAGCTGGGGATCCTCCCAAGTGGGTAGGTGAGATTAGAAATATTTGGACATTGTTGTCAATGCTCCACATAGAATTGGCTTGTGTGGCTCCGTAGCTCCTTGAGAAGAGGCTTATAATGGTGGAAGTTGCTAAAATGACTGAAGACATCAGTCACCTCTTGGAGAGAACTATTACGAGTCTCGTAATTCTTTTTCACCTGAAGATGGGTTGACTGAATGTATTTTGATCCATCCATCTCTGATTGCATTATCTCATTGCTACGAAAGACTATACGTTCCTCTGCAAGATTAGTTAGCCACAGTGCTTTGCAATTTCTCGGCATCACAAGCGTAATTACACCCAACAAATAGTTTCCTTGTTCTCTAGATTTTCCTTTATGTAACTTAGTTTTCACATCTAAATTAGTCATTGGTCGGCTTGAATATGCTTCCTTATCACTTGGAATGCAATCTAGGTGTCTCCCCCCATATCCAAGTCATGAATGAAGATCACCTAATTAAGGGATCACTGCAGGACTAGTGCCAATGGTTACTATTGAAAGCTCTAATGTTCACAAAAGGAAACTTTCCAAATCAATGACCAAGAAATTGAATTCTCATAATTTAACAGGGTGAAGCCCTATAAATAGTTATATCCAGCTGATTAGACTTAATTCGATTCCAGACCCTAAAAAACCCGACTTCAAGGAATAAAGTTTTATCAACAATCTCGTAAACGCTATCAAAATTTCAATCCATCCATAGGGATTTAGGGAAATCAGCTTTCATTAGGCAAAATTAGGACGCAGGGAGACAGAAAAAGAATAACAGTGTCAAATGGGAAACCAACATATCCCACAAATATGGATCATTGTTGCATCAGATATTCCTTGCATCTACAACAGGTTACTGGAATAACTTACAGAGCTGTAAACTTTGACCCTATACCTTAAGTAGTTAATACACTACCAGTCACTGTCATCTCTTTCAATGAGCTATATCTAATGTACAAGCACTCAACTAATCAACTCCAACTAGCAGTAAGCAGTCAATGAATAAGATCCAGCTCGTCTTCTCATTCATATAACTAGAAAGCTCTGTCTAATCACCTAAAGATCATTCCAGACCAATAAGTTGTGTCCAGTAAATGTTCTTGGACGACTGTACAGAAGCAATTAGATCTAGTAACATGTAGTCAGTAAACACAAGAAGTCTGCCAATATTAGCTGATTCTTCCAGTTTGGTCTATAAGTGTACCTACTTGCTCTCCACACAAGGCTTTTGAGATGTTTCCAGGCTGAAGAAGGTTAAACACCACAACTGTGCACATCGCAATTGTCCAGAAGTATGTAGTCAGTCTTCCAACACTTTTATCAATACAGATCTCTCTGTTTATAAAAATTTGGACTCTCAGGAAAAGCACTGAAATATACTAACCAGGAATGTGGTTTTCTTCACAACAAGTAAGTGCCATCATGTCCATTGATGTTGCTCCTCTAGATACCAAGTCTCTGAAGGAGATATGCTCAAAAGTAACATTGCTGTCTCGAGAATGGCAGTCGTAGACACCATCAACATTGGTACCTTTAAGGACTGCCTCAGCATTAACTGTGTCCAATAGCACATAGGACGAGTTAAACTTCCAGTTAGTCTAGCCAAGAGATTAATTACACCGTACAACACAAGTTGCCAAGTCTCCATGTGCATAAATATGAGACCAATACAGTAGAGAGAAAGACATAAGAAATATTAAAATAAAGCAACGATTGCCATGCAACATATCTAATTAGAACGAAATCCTTACTCTCAAAAGCTTGAAGAGCTGCAGCAGTGTCAGTGGAGAAAAGAGGATTTCCAGTGCCAGCACCAATACCACCGAATATCACAACTCTGCCTTTCTCAAGATGCCGAATGGCCCGCTGCCTGCTGTATGCTTCAGTACCCTCCTGCATAGCAAATACAGTCTGCACTCGTGTCTGAACACCTGTCTTCTCAAATGCTGACTGAAGCAATAAGGAATTCATCACACTTGCCATCATCCTGATAAAACATTCAGAATTCATTCCTTGACTGTCATCATATAATATCAGGATAAAATACATACTATCATGATCACCATAAAGCAAATAAAACTTCATAGTAATTTTGAATGTACGATTTACAAGTGCAACAAAAGGATATCCCACATTTGAATTTCTCAACATCCCGTCTGCTGGCTTAACCCTTTGGTAAGCTCTTAAAGGTTATGAAAACTCCCAACTTTTCAACTACCCACAAACAAGGCTCTTCCTTGTCAATACACATCAATGTTTCCAATCATTAGCCACAAAAACTGATAAAAGATTATTAGGAGTAAACAGAAGGCCAAATGTCATCTTAAATTTTCCATCATGCATAAGCAGATATCACAGTCCAAGACACCACAATATAAAACTGACAAAAGTTTCCTCTAAAGCAGCTAATAGCCTAGTACTGTCCATTACCCAATTTGGTATGTTGTACGCCTATCTGATCCTGTTGCAGTCACCCAAGTATCTCGACAAAACAAATTACGACCTCCAACAATAATTGCAACCTGCAGTATCACCCAAGAAACTCAATGTAACGGGTGAACTTCATGAAAACAGAAACCTACATCGCTGTTTTTACCTCTACACCCATCTGGCATGCTATCGCAATTTCTCTAGCAATCAACATCATCACCTGAAATCAAATAACTACGAATTCAATTCAAAATCATGCACAACAAGTCACTGGGACAAAACAAGTGCCAAAAAGTGCAGGCTATCATGCTATTAAAATTACCTTTGGATCGGTATTGTTAGGACCTGTGCCAGCTAGGGCAACGCCACTGATCTTCAAGACCACTCTCTTCCATCTACTGTTAGCCATTGGTTTCGACTTCAAGCTATTAGTCTGGCACACGGGAGTTGCTGTTGTTGTGATCATTCTGGTCAAAGATATAATACAAATTAAGCATCCTCTACCAATCAAATCATCTTAAAATTAAACAAGAACTAAGCAACATACTTGTTTGATTGCTTAACCACAATTCCAGGAGAGTCAGCGACCTTGTACTCATCAGAAGCAGCCTTCACAGGCATCATATTCCCCACAATCTCCTCCATCTGCTTAAACCAAGGCCAATGACTAACCAAATTGCTGCTACTACTCATTCTATGCTTCTCTAACTTATACCTCTTCTTCAAATTATCCACCTTGTTCTTACACTGCTCCACCGTCTTCGTTAGTTTCCCACACCGCTGGCTCGCCGTCGCCGCCACTTCCTCCCAATCTCTCCCTCTCAAGTTCCCTCTGTTCAACTGCGCATACTTATCCATATACGCTTCCAGTAAACACGCGATCGCCGAATCACTCCACTCTTCTCGATCCTTCCTGCACTCTCCTCCGCCGTTGCCTGATGTTTTAGGTCTTTTACACATGTACTGATAGTTATTGCTGTTGGTGTCGTTGTGTTTGCCTCCTCTGCCGTGATCGTCTCCGTCCGATTTCTTCACGGTCCGCAAATTTGCGTCGTTATTGAAAGGATTCGAACTGTCATTGAAAGGATTGACGTCGGGAAAAGCTGAATCGATCTCGTCATCGACATTTTCTTCCGCTTCTTCTTCCCCTTCTAGTTGTTGCTGCTGTTCTTCCCGGTCACCTCCGAAATTACTTGTACTTGTGCCTGATCCAACGGCGTTGGAGGTTGGAAGGACACCTAGAGGGGGCGCGTGGATAGGAGATGATTTTGTCGAGAATCTGTGGGGCGCGTAGGATTGGTGGTGGAGGATGTGGTGGTGATTGTCCGTTTGGTGGTGGTTATCGTCACCGATGAGGGCGAAATCGTCGTCACAGGAGGCCATTGACGTTACGGTTAGGGTTAGGGTCGTGGGTTAGACGGCTGTTGGAGAACGACGGCGTTGAGAGAAAGTAGAGAGGAGAGGTTTAACGGAGGCCGAGCGTCGTGAATTGGGTAGGAGGGGCCGTTACGGCCAGTTACGGACCCGTTAAGTTGCATTCAGATGTTGGCGTGCACGTGGTGGTGGGACCATCATCTACTCTATGACATTTTAAATGCAAGCTTTTCGGTACTAATAAGTCCCATTGCAAGGACAAAACAAAGGAATAAATATGTTTGTTATTTTCAATTTCATTGAGACGTGTTTTAATTTAGTTTGGGGAATTATATTTCAATTTTTACGTAAATTGGACATTATGATCTTAGTACTTTTACAATACAATGTAACGCATAGAAAATCTAAAATATATTTGAATAATAATAATAATATTATGCCTTTTAAAAACTAAACTATTTCAAAGATCTAAATTATATGTACGTTGTTTATATTTTATAATAAGATATTCTATTTAAATAATATTCATATAACATTGGCGAATGGATTAGATCTAATCATCGCCAATGTTATAAAAAATACATAAAATACTTCCTGAAAATTATTTCCTGATCTTGATATGGCTTTAGGCCGCTGACGAGACTTTCCTAGCTCTGCTCTTGTTAGATCTGATTTTTTTTCTTTCGTATCAGCCTTGGCGGTGGCCTCTCCTACTAAAATAGCATATAAGCTCCTAACATTTAAATACGAACAATTATGTTTAAAAATAATTTGCATTTATATTATAACCTTTTTTTTTAATCTAAACATATATAAAGATAAATAACAGCATTTTATATATCTAGTAATTTTTTTAAATAAATTATGACTAACGATTTTAAAATAAAGACTTATTTCAAATTACATGTCACATAAATTAAGAAATTCGAACAAGGGTAAAAGACACGGAACTTCCTTAATTTTAAAATAATTATCTAATTTTAAAATTTTTTTAAAAAATCGTTTTATTTTTTATTCTTTTTGAAAAAACTCCTCTTAAACTTCAATTAAAAATAATGATAAAAATACGTAGTTGAACATTAGATGTAAACTTTTCAAATGTCATTAACATGATAATTTAATTCAGCTATTAAATCCAATTTGAACTAGTTAAATTCAGTATAACTTAATAATTTAAGATAATTGTTAGCCCCGAACTTTTTTATGATTAATCAGGCATGATTAGATTAATTTAGTAAATTAATCTAGCATTAATTAAGTAAGTTAGCATTAAATTAGCATATGATGTAAAATGAATTAGATATCACGCATTAAAAAAGGAAATTAATGAAGTTAATTGGCATAAATTAAATGAGCTACCTTCCATTCTTTTAAAGATAGTTGGAGTTGGCAAAAATCTTACTTTCAATGTTTTC
>JANZXV010000004.1:23661612-23671644 GCA_027576455.1 Erythroxylum roigii
AGAATCAGTTCACGAGCATAAGGTTCCTGACCCGTTAAGGAAGCTCGGAACTTGAGGAAACTGTAGAAAGGCCTTGCTCGTGAGTCGGTGAGCACTTTCCGCTAAAGGACCTGGGAGATTCGGAGTCGTTTGGAGCATGGAATCGGCATCGGAATCAGAGATGGAACCGAATCCAGGTATTCCGCATTACCTTCGTTTTTGATCCTTTTACGGGACCCTGGAGTACGTAATAAGGTTCCCTCTACGTACTAACATGTTATTTAGTTATTATATATATTTTTTTTGTATACCAACACTAGGGGACTTGCCCAAAACATGAAATTCGGAGAAAAATCAAGAACAAGATGAAAGAGGGAGTCAACAGTTTTCTAGGTTCGAGCAGCCATTAAGGTGAAGGCATCTGTCATTATATGCTTCGCTTCATCTGGGAGGGCTGCGAGGTATGCCCTTTTCTATGTATGCTAGTTGTGCCCATTCTGAGTGTTCAGACAAGTCCAGAATTTGATTCGCACACTTGATTCCTTTTTTCATGTCCGAAATATTTACCTTTCCCAAATGTACTCATGCTGCAAAATTGTAACTGCTTCAAACCTGCAGATTGATAGCAAAGTATAGGCCAGCCATGCCAGTATTTTCAGTAGTTATCCCCCGGCGTAAGACAAATCAACTAAAATGGAGTTTCAGTGGGGCCTTTGAGGTATCCATTAGATTTGAATTCATTATGCTTCACTTATTGTGTTTAGCATTCCGTCCTTTTCTTCTCTTTTGAAATTAGTTTTATTGAGGGTGAGTAATATTCTCAGATATTTTGTTCAAATTTGAATGAAGTGAGTTCCTGAAAGATTTCTGGTTCTGGTCACACTTCATCACAAAATAAGATGGAACTGCCACCTCAACAAATTGCCTGTGAAAGTTCCCCATATGGTCTTTCACAACTTTTGTGATTGCGTTCATAAACTCTTAAGACGGACTTTCTTTTCTTGTGATTTACGATGGTAATTTCCATGTAGTGGGGCATGGAACAATTATCTAATGATTGAATTTAGTACTCAATTGTAATAATGTTGCAGACTCTTGCTTGACGATACCCATTTGGGTTCATACAACCCTGTTGATGGTGAAAGTGATAAAACTTTGTCTTCTTCATATTCCTATCCAGGCCAGGCAATCGCTTATTGTCAGAGGTCTCTTTTCTATGCTTGCGGACCCGCGATATCCAGTAAGTTCTTACGTTTCCTTCTTAACTTACTACAATATTATGTTGTTTTCCGCGATCATGATCTGGGTCTATACCTTACAAATTACAATCAGAATTTCTTGCATGCTTTTCAACTGTAATGATTAATGTATTTAGGTACCAGTGAACGAAACAGGGTTTCGCCGATGAACATAGGTGTAGGCTTGTTATTTTACTCTTCAAATATGAAGTTATCTAAAACAGAATCTTTGATGAGAGCCATTGACCTTTCTTTTGATGAAAGGTCCTTATTAGTCCTTAGAAGAGTTTAAGAGTTATTATTAGGTTATTACGTTTAATTCTATAGCCATTTGTAGCAAAATTTGGAAATATATAGAAATTTGGAAATATATAGAAATTTGGCCATAGTTCCCAAAGAAGTTCAATTGATTAATACGCACACAACAATGAGGCATCGATACATTTCCTTGTATTTATACGCAATTAATGATAAAAAGAAAAAAGATAAGTAGCCATTTTAATCTAACAAACCTATGTTTTGTTATTATTTTACATTTCATCCGGTGATGGGAGATGGTTCATTCCTTTTGTTTGAAGAAATTTGTTGCTGTTGTTGTTGCTGAAGAAGATCAAGCAACTCCATCTCTCTGGCACAAAGCACCATTTTCTCATTCTCAAGCAGCCTCCTCTCATTCTGCAACTTTGCTCTCTCCATTTCCCTCTCCTTCTTGCTGCTAAATTTTGCCCACTTCAGTCTTCGCTTTTCCAACTCAAACGCTTGGTATTGATAGCTCACTTGTTGCTCTTCCAGTTGTAATAGCCTCAGTTTTATGTACTGCTTCTTCTCCCATGGACTCTTTGACCCATCTTGCATCGCAGTCATCAATTCTTCATTAAGTTGCTGCATAAAAGACGATGATAAGAAGGCTTCCTCTCTTGGCCTTTTAAGTGAGAGCTTCTCATCATGATCATCTTCATCCTCATGTCCATGTATACTTTGGGCCCTTCCTTCTCTAGCCTCTTCGTCCTCGTCATCATCATCACTGTCAAAGTCATCATCATCCTCGTCACTTTCATCATCGTCCTCATCATCATCTTCTTCACCATATATCCTTCTTCCCATTTTAGAACCTTCTGTTTCGGCCCTCGGATTTGTCACAACTTCGGCATTTTCAGATGAATGAGAACAACTCTTCAGTTGTTGCTGCTGCTGTTGGTGTGGTATCTGCGGAGGCTGAACATGAAACTGATCTGTAGCTGCCTCTGGCGACTGACTAGTTCCAGAAATAACACCAGTTGGGCCATGACCACAACTATTGTGATACGCACACATTTCTCTGAAAAACAACTGCTTGGAATTGAGTAATTTTCTAACCTCCTCTTTCATTTTTGGTGACAAGTCCATCGAATCAAGCAAGCTTTGATTCTCCACAACCCTGCAAGCAGTTCCTTTGCCAAGGATTTCATTGACCCTCTTATACCTCTTGTTCAGGTCATTGAATTTGTCCTCACATTGCTGCGGAGAAACATAGAATCCCTTCTCCATCATTGCCCTTGAAACTGACTTCCATTTCCCTTTCTTCTGTGACAAACCTCCTAATTTTTTCTTACCAGCAGGGTCATTCCCCTCTGATCCCATTTCATCACCAACGAAATAAACTGCCATTATAAGTAGCCTGACCATGCTATCAGTCCACTTCATTCTGTGCCATGGAGACATTTTCCTTTTGGCATCAGTAGCGCTATCATCTCCAGCATCTTCATCACTCAATGGTGACTGCTGTCTAGTTTTTGCAGAGGCAAATGGATAAGCATGTTTTGCAGACTGTTGAGGGTGGTAATCAGATTCAACGTGTGTATAGGCCCCCATTTTGGGATGCTGCAAATTGTGGGGGTTGTTCTGTTCGTTTTGAGAATTCTGAGGGTTTTGTTGGCGGTGCACTAGTGGCACTTCTAGCCCTAACATTCCTGATCCTACTCCCGACAGTATCCCACCAGGTAAACCATCATGTTCCATCAAACCTTCGAGACTGCTGCCCAATCCTTTACTCTTCGGTCTTCACCCAATACCTAACGGAAACAATGTCGCAGGGAGACTACTCCACGTTTCGGATTCTAAGTTTTGCAGCCAATAGTACCCGATGACACATCAAAACAAGTTGAAACAACAAAAGCTGAATTTGATGACAACAGACATTTGTGAAAGCTTACCCTTGTATAGAATTTCAGCAAAAACCCCTCAAAAGATGACTGCCAGAGCAGCAAGAATTCACAATGTTTATCTTGAAGCGTACCATCAAACAGGGTCAATACCCAGAAACGGGAGTCGCAAAAAGATTAAAACTTCAGACTTTCTTTTGTGAGACAAGAACATTTGAAATTATTCAGCCCCAGATGTACAAAAAATAAAAAGAGGAGAAAAAATGGGTACTTGGAGGAAGTCGTGCCATTTAAATGGAAAAGGCAAAGGAAAAGAAATCCAGGGAGAGAGTACGCTCGGTCTCAGAGAGGGTAGCAACCGGTCTTTTTTGGTTAAAGAGTGGGAATTGATTTGCTGTTTTGACAGAAAACTGCCCACAGTTTTGGTATATATCGCTTTCTGTGTGCTTAAACCCACGGGCTTCTGAAAACCTGAGGAATCGGCACATGCCAACGCCATAAGACTTAAGACGACCTTCACGTTTTCAAATTCATTTAAACCAAGTACGTACAGTTGTACGGACTTAATCACTTGCCTATGAATTGTAGCTGTGGCTTTTTGTCTACTCCGCTTAAAATAATTCGAATTTAGCACCTGTGCTCGCACCCGTGCTCTGCCGGCTAATACAGGTATTTGTGATTCGAACACGTGACCAAAATGTCACAAATCTTATCGGTTGGTCTAATATAGGCAGTAGAGTGGTCCTGCCTTTGAACATGTAATGATTGAATCAGCTAGCCAAGAAAATCCCATCTTTTAAGAAGGGAGAAGTTATTCAGGTTTCGGGAAGTATTTTGATTTTATTTGGTACAAAAAGAAATTCAATGAATAATATTATATTTAATTCCAAAAACTGTAGTAGTTTAATTTTAATAAAGAACATATGTTATTGAATTTTTATAGTAATTAAAATTGAAATATTAATTAACTTAACATTTTAATACAATTTTTAATTATTCTTAAAAATATTGAACTATAGTATGGTATTACCAAATTTTAAGATTGGAGATTTCATATCCAACATAAAATTATGTAGAAGTTTACTTTCCAAGTTAATATGTACCAATTTTGTGGGGCATGAAGGAAATTTCGTGCGAGCACTATTTGGTCATTTTGTAAGGCGTTATAGATCATATGTGATTGAAGTTGTGGCATTGTGGGAAGCGTTAACTTAGGTCGTGTCTCTTTGTCATGGTTGAGGGGCTTTTTAACACTAGTTTCTGTTATAAATAGTTTTAACGATAACTGGACTGTATTTGATAGAGTCATCTTGAAATGTAAATAATTATTAAGCGCTATATTTGAGATCAAGGTCTATTGGGTTCGTCAGTAAACTAATGTGGAGGCTCATAACTTAGCAAGGGTCTCACATTTATATGCTAGCTATTGTAGCTGGGATTTTCCCATGACTTTCTGATTAATGCTATTGGATTTGGCTTTGCTTCAAAAAAAAAGTACCAATTTTAATGACTAATATGGAAGTAGAACAAGGAATTTTAACAAAAAGCTCTAATGTTTCTAATTTTTTAAATTATTGCATTTGTGAAGAAGCAATCTTAATTTAATAGCAAACATGGAATAGGATTTGAAGTTCAAAAAGGTAACTGCTTGAGGGCTCTCACTGTATATGTTCAGGTGCATTTGATCACATGATTGAGGATGTTAAACTTATCAAAACTTATAATCCATACCAAGAAAATGTTGCATTGTGCATTTAAGCACATGATTATTGAGGATGTTAAACTTATCAACACTTATTCAATAAACGTGTTTAGAAATTTTTCTGGGTGAGGCAATCTTACAATAATATATTTGATAAAACAGATGCCCTCTTAAGTCTTGAATTTCCGAACATCATATTAGACTCTTCTCTAATCATTTCCAAATACATACATCATATCCATATTGCTTATGAAAGTTTTTGTTTGTTTTTTTTTTGTGTTTGCCCATATACATGCTCAACTTATGTGTAAACTTACTCCTAATCACTCAAATGGATACTTGGATACACCTTGAATCAAACAGGGCATAAACATTATTTGTTATCTGTTGGTTACCTAACATTTTCCTTATAACGGGTTGTCTCTGTTCATTTTGAAACCTCATGACCTACTATTGTGAACCATTATCTCCTTCTGTTGTTTCGATGGAAGACAACAATAAATATAACATCTGTGAAAGGGTATTAGGTCCTTAAACTTGGCATTTTTTTACATACACCATCTGATTGCATTTGCTAAAAGCCTAGAAGAGCCCATACTCATTTGAATCTCTCAATGAGATCGAAATTTCACATTTTCGTTTTTTACCGTAATAGGTATGTACATCATTTTTTTTTCATATCTAACATTTGATATCAGAGTACTTATCTACCTCTGTCTTGATGTAATTGAATTTTTGTGATTTTATGTATGAATGGGCAATGTTTCTGTTGAATATATTGATGTTGTTAGAGTCAATATATTGTGCTATTGATCTCGCATATCTAAAAGAAATTTAATTTTGTTTACAATGGCTTTTGAATCATAAAAAACGGAGCTGTAGAAGTTAAGATATAGTCAAATTTGTAAAATGAGTTAGATCATGTGGGTCAAGTCAGACCCGACAAGAAGTTGAAGACGATGTCCATGTTTTTCACTCTTCTTTGCTAAATTAACAAATTAGTTGTTACGGGGCCCACCATTACAAACTTTAACTTATTTGTGTTTTAATTCTTGCAAACTTTGATAATTCAAAACCTTTTACTACGTAGGGCCCAATCTTTAGAAAGTTTTGCATAAATGTTGCATAAATCTTGACCCACACATTTTGACTTGGTCATGCTTTTCATCGTTCCCTTGATATATGTGAGAGGAAACACAACAACCTTGCTATCATGGGGCCATCGTTGGAAGGTCTTTGTATAAATTCTCCACAACTTGTTTTAATAATGTAAGCTTTATATGTAAAGCATAAGCATCATTTCTAGAATTAACACTTATGACGTGGGGCATCATGAAAGTTTTAGTTTCATACTTGTAAAGAATAAATTATATATAATTTGCATTGGAAGTAGTCCATCTTTATATTATATAAACAGTTTGGACCATAAATATTTCATCTACGACATATTATCCCAATTTTATTAAATTGCATTATTTAAATCATTGTTTGATTTGAAATTCACATACACACACACACACACACACACACATATATATATATGCAAATATATGATATTGATGCATGATTAATAAATTTTAAAAGATTACGTGGAGCTTTTATTATTCATATTTTGCATAAAATGAGGTGTCATGTGATCAATATAATTTTAATTAGTTGAAGATTAGCCACAACATCTTCTATTAAGAAAAATTATATATTAAATGCTATAGATTACATCCAGTAAAATGACACAAATTGTAATTAATCATATTCAAATATAATAAATTTTATCTTACAAGAATATTTATTACATTTGCATGGTTAATTATGATGGAATAGTAAATTATCTTTTTCTTAATTTACTACAAGTATTAAGAAAAAGAATATAATTTGATAGTTTCATCATAAAGGTTATATATGAATCTTTTAATTAAAGCTTAGCCCATAGGTAGTTTTAATTGTTATATGATTCACATTTGAAATATGATTGCATGTTTTAATATTGGTAAAACATGATACATGTTTCTTTGCTTCAACAAATTTAGTGACATAAGCATGTTTATTTATTGTGCAGTTATTTAACTTGTGAATTTTTCTGATATTCAATATGATATTCTCGAATTGAATGATGATAACTATAAAATATGGAAAGAGAGGATTCTCCTCCAATTAGGGTGGATGGACATTGATTATGCTATATGAAAAGATAAACCACCTACACCTATTGAAACTAGCACTTAGGGTGAAATTGCTCTTTATGAACGTTGGGAGCGATCTAATTGCCTCAGCATGATGTACATAATCACCAAAATTTATGCTAGTATTTGTGGTTCTATTGGAGAGTGTGATCATGTTAGGGATCTACTGAAAGCTATTGATGAACAATATGAGTCTTCAGATAAGGCCCTAGCCAACACCTTAATGACCAAGTTATCTTCAATGAAGCTCACAAGTGTTAGAGGTTTGCATGAGCACATCATACGAATGAGGGAATGAGGGACATTGTGGCTTAGCTAAGGTCTTTTGAGGTTGATATGTCTGAGTCTTTCCTTGAGAATTACATACTTAATTCCCTTCCACCTTAATATGAACCTTTTAAACTCTCTCACAGCACACATAAGGATAAATGGTCTATCAATGAACTGCTGACCATGTGTGCTCAAGAGGAAGGGAGGTTGGTAATGGAATTGGGTGAAAGTGCACATATGGCCATAGAAAGAAGGAAAAAAGGGAAAGCTAGACAAAAAGGAAAGGGTAAAATACCAGTCTATACTGAGATCAAAAAGGATTTCAATCCTAAATGTTGCTTCTGTAAAAAGAAAGGGAATAGAAAGAAGGATTGTGCCAAATTTAAAGCTTGGCTTATAAAGAAAGGTATTTCAATCTCACTTGTTTGTTATGAATATAATATAGTTGATGTTTGTCATAACACTTGGTAGATTGATTCTGGTTCTACAATCCATATTTTCAATACCTTGCAGGGTTTTTTTAAACCACAGGAAGCTAGTGGGCAGTGAACAGTGCATCTATTAAGGTAATAAGATGCATTCATATGTGGAAGTTGTTGGGATATGCAAAATAGTTTTAAATTCTGGTTTTGTTTGAATTTGGAAAGAACATTTTATATTCCAAGTTTCTCTAAAAATTTGATTTCAGTTTTAAGACTTGTACTTTTGGGTTATTCCTTTAACTTTTCAAATACATCATTTGGTTTATATTATAGATCTAATCTTATTGGGAATTGTACAATGATTGATTGTCTTTTCTGAATTAATTAGTAAGAAAATGTTTTTCACAATACAATGCATGTCTATAATAATGCTGGTAATAAAAGATGTGTTACAAATGAACAATTCTCCATATTGTGTCACCGAAGATTGGGATATATTTCCCTTGATAGAATTAAAAAATTAGTAAATGATAGAATACTCAATACTCTGGATTTTACTGACTTTAATGTTTTGTGAACTATGTAAAAGGAAGCAGGTCAACATGACAAAGAAAGGTGTCAAGAGGAGTTTAGACATATTAGAGATCATACATACAGACATTTGTAGTTCAGAAATGGACTTGTATGGTCAGAAATATTTTATCTCATTTATAGATGATTACTTGTGATATATGTACCTCTATTTGCTTCATAACAAGTACGAAGCATTAGATGCCTTTAATGTATTTAAAACGAAAGTAGAGAGATAATGCAATAAGCAAATAAAGATCGTGAGATTAGATAGAAGTGGAGAATTTTATAATAGATACATTGAGGACAGATAAGCACTGGTCCATTTGGTGAATTTTCTTCAGGAGCATGGGATAATAGCTCAATACACCAAGCTTGGGTCTCCGGGCCAAAATGATGTAGTCGACAGAAGAAACCGAACATTATTAGAGATGGTGTGGAGTATGCTTAGCAGCTCTAAACTTTCTAAATCCTTATGGACTAAAACTTTTAAAATGACAGTGTATATATTAAATTGAGTTCCAACCAAGGATGTTTCAAAAACACCATTTGAGTTATGGAAAAGGTTAGAAACTGAGTTTCCGACGTATACGTGTTTGGGGATCCCCGTCTGAAGTAAGAGTTTATAATCTACAAGAAAAGAAACTAGATCTGAGGACTATAATTGGTTATTTCATTTGATATGCTAAAAGATCCAAAGGTTACAGATTTTATTGTCTATCTCATAGTATTAGGTTTGTGAAATCAAGAAATGCAAAGTTTTTTAAGAATGACTTGATCAGTGGGAGTGATCAATCTCGGGACTTTGTTCTTAAGAAGGATCACTGTGAAATACAAACTCCTACTTCAAGTAATAGATTGTTTGTCATTCATAGCATCCCTCAAAGTCAAACGGGTGTTGAACAACCATTCATTGAAGTTCCACAAGCTGCTAATGACAATCTAGTAGATCAGATTGTTCAACAATCACTAGAGGTTGTTGAGCAGCCAGTTCTATAAGCTCCTCCACAGGAGGGTGCTAATACAAAATTAAGAAGATCAACTAGAGAGAAGAAATCAACAATACCTAGTGATTACATTGTGTATTTCCAAGAAGTTGACTATAATATTGGAGTTAAAAATGACCCTGAAACGTTTTCACAAGCCATAAGTTGCAACGAATCTCAATTGTGGTACAATGCTATGGTAGATGAGATGAATTCTATGACATCTAACATAGTATGGGATCTTGTCGAGTTGCCTAATGGTGTAAAGGCCATTAGATGTAAATGGGTCTTTAAGATAAAAAGGGAGTCATTAGGCAACATTGAAAGATATAAAGCTAAACTTGTTGCCAAAAGGATTTACTCAACAAGAAGGAATCAATTACATAAAGACCTTTTCTCCTGTAACTAAGAAGGATTCCTTACGAGTGATTATTGGTGATGCTGTCGCCTGCAACCAAATATAAAAGAAAACACTCCCGTTAAAACAATTTAATGTAGTAGCGGATATCGTTCCCACGAGGAATTTCGCAATTATGGAAATTAC
>JANZXV010000004.1:23699118-23722040 GCA_027576455.1 Erythroxylum roigii
GAACCACGCAAATCAGCCAGGCGGAAGCAGCCAACCCTGTTATTCCCTTATACTCCAAGTTCTAGTACTAAAGTGACATCTCAGGTATGGTGAAGTGTCAAATACAGAAAGAAATAATTTATAAGTTCATAGACTATACTATTAATCAAGTTTTTAAGCTTGTTATTCCATTAAACATGAAATAAAGTTATTGTTAAATGAGTTAAGAATTTTATAAACAATATTAAAATAAATTTTTATTGGTCAAGACGAATATATAAATAGTGAATAACAAACAATTTGTAATCTAACTTCATATTAAAAAGCAAAAAATGTTTTGAATTTGTTGATTACAATGCTTCAAACTATTATTTACTTATTTCATTTTTTTAGTAGTAGTTGTAGTGTTTTGTTATTTAACTATATGATTTATTTATTTTTTGTTAAGTTGTATTTGAGTTAGTGGACTACTCATTTTACTTGGTTGTTGGAAAAAAATTTCAATGTTAGTGAGACATGTTATCCTCTTTCACTTATTTTTAGCTTGTGTTTATCTCTAGTTTGTTACACTTTAAGCCTATATAAATAGGCCATGAATGTTGTTTAATGAGAAAATTGTAATTTGCAATTTTTTTATTTCCAACAATTTTGGCATCAAAACTCCTTGGGTTTTATAGTCTTGTAAAGATAGAGTAAAATTTATGTTAGAGTGTTCAACCTTTGGTGCAATGATATCAAATATTTTTTCTCTTCGTATCCATATTTTTTACGAAGAAAATTATCACTCATGAGTGATCAAAATGAAATTTTATTTAAAAACCTTGAGCTTATGGAAGGTTGTAAAGACTGATTTTGATTCTATCCCTCTTTTGAAAAATTCCACACTACATCAAATCAAAAGACATGATAATGTAGAGCTATCAGTGTGCGTATGTGAGTTATCTCACCTTAGGTGATTTCTTCACTAGGTATGGCACTATATTCGACTTGACTACACTCTTTTTTCTCGATTAATCCCTTGCTACTTAGTGAGTTTGGATTGAGTTTGGTGAGCACTCTTGACAGTCCGAAGAAATTAGAACAATTTTAGGGCAAATTTCTACCTGGCTTTGTCAGTAGTTTTGGGCATGGGTAAGAAGAAAAAGACACCACATAAAGGAAGAGACATTACTGCCGAGTGTGTTCTGGGTTTGCAAGTGGAGGAATACGACAATGGAGACAATGAAATACGTGAGGGGAGGGCATACAGTCATTCAACGATGAAGGTGACGAGTGAGCAATTTATGGCGGAGGATAGATAAGAAACGAACATTGCTGGTGGAGCAAGCAGTGCCGGTGGAAGAAGAGTTACATTACAAGGCAGGCATCTGGCAGCGAAAAGGGACAGACTAGGGCCTTCGGGTATTGAGAACAGTGAAAGAAGGTTACTGAATAAAACAACAAATGTGGGTACTAGGGAGATGAGCAAAGGTGGAATGGGAGATGAGGAGTCATCCACGTCTGATGAGGATATAGATGGGGAGAATGTACACACTGAAGCTTCGAACTTAGAGAATGAAGAACCAACCCAGAAGGTGCTCGACAAAATGTCAGAACCAATTTCAAACAAGCGGGGTAAAGGAAAAACTAAGCCATCGTATGTAAGCTTATTCAAGAATAATATAGAGCTAAAATAAGGAATGCAGCTGGATTGTTTGAGGGTAGATGATGAAGTCATCATGGAGGAAGAATATGTGATCCAAATTGAACCAGAATGGGGATATTGTCTTGTGGGATGCTTCACAGGGAGATTTCCAGGAATAAAGGCACTTGAAGGACTAATTGCGAAATGGAGTGTTCAATGTAAAATCCTACTGCATGATCAAGGTTGGATAATTTTTCAATTTTACACAGAATAGGATCGCACTGATGTACTAGCAGGGGGACTGTATGTATTGTATGGGAAGACTCTGTTTCTTAAAAGACTTCCTCAGGGCTTTGCATTTGACTATAAAGATTTTATGGAAGTTCCCATATGGATGCAATTTCCTAATGTACCTTTGGAGTTGTGGAATGAGAGGGGGCTATCGAAACTAGGATCTCGTATTGGAAGACCACTATGCACGGACAAAATAACTAGCAAAAAGTCACGAATTGGCTATGCTAGAATATTAGTAGAAGTAGATGTGTCAAGACAACCAGTGACAAGCTTTGATGTGAAAATGCCTAGAGGTACCCGATATACACAAATGGTTTACTATGAAACTTTCCCTAGCTACTGCTGCCATTGTAAACAATTTGGTCATAACCCCTTTGAATGCAAATCCAAAGAAAGAATTAAGAAGAAACAGATGAAGAGCCCAGTAAATGCAGGAGGTACTGAAAATGTTACGGATGATAATGATATGAATCAGCCCAACCAAAAGATGGAGGAAGGCATCTATAAACAACCAGAAGCTCATATAGGAGCCACTCAAGAAGGAAATCCTGACAAGGAAGGAGAACAACAATCACAGAATGAAGATAGTACTGAAGAAGCTAGGGTGGAATTGACTGGAATGAGGGGACACAAGCCACTTAAAACTCGGATGGACCCCAAAAAAGTAAATGATGGACAATGGCAGAAGGTGCATACTAACAGAAATGTCAACAAGAGGAAGGCAAGGATGACATAACTTAATAGAACAATGATAGAGATGAGAAGTATGGGGGGGGGGGGGATAATAGAAAGGATATGGGTAAGAATACCAATGAAGCTCCAAAGAAGACAAGAGGAGGGAGGTCCCCCCAAATTGACAAGTGAGGATGCTATGCCGGAATGTCTGAGGCCTAAACAAGGCCTCGAGATAACATAGTATTGTCAATCTTATTAGACAACACGAGTATAAGTTTGCTTGTTTTTTTGAAACCAAATTATCCACTAATAGTTTGAGTAAGATGATGAAAAATATATTTAAAGGCTGAGACTTTTGTCACAATTTTGGATCTATTCCAGGAGGAAGAATATGCAATATATGGAATTATGCTTTTTATCAGTGTCACGTGTTAGAGATGGGAGAACAATTTATTCATGTAAAAATCCAGTGCAGTATTTTTCAATTTTCATTTATAGTATCATTTGTTTATGGTTCATATAGTGTGACAAGAAGAAGGGAATTGTAGTAGAACCTAATAGAGATGAATGCAGACTCCTTGATACTTTGGATCATAATGGGGGATTTTAATTGTGAGTGTGCAGCAAGAGAAAGGCTCGGATGTCAGCCTCCCTTAGCATATTTTCTGAAAGACCTGTTAGATTTCAGAATGACACTTAGGCTAAAAGATGTTCCATGTAGGGGGAATTTTTTACTTGGCACAAAAACCACTTATGGGAAAAATTGGATCGGGTACTCCTTAATCAAGCATGGGATTATTTGGGTTATAATTGTTTAGCACATTTTTTAGACATGATAATAGGATCAGATCACTGTCTAGTACTGGTGGCTATCAACCAACTGGAAGTACAAGGAAAAAAACCGTTCAAGTTTTTTAATATGTGGCTTAACCACCCTCAGTTTCAGGATATTATAGCTAGTAGTTAGGAGATGGCAGTTGAGGGGATAGCTCAATATGCTCTTTACATGAAGTTGAAGGCATTAAAATATCCTTTGAAAACTCTGAATTCCGAAGCATATGGGCACATATCTAGCAAAGCTAAGAAGGCACAAGAGGATTTTCAGCTAGCATATAAAGCATATCTCAATAGGCCTGAAGATGTGGAGTTGAAACATGAGGTGAACATCAAAAGGAAGCAGGCTGAATTTTTACTAGATGCAGAGAGACATTTTTTCAACAAAAAGCTAAATGTAAGCATCTTATAGAGGTTGACAAAAACAAAAAGTATTTCCATGCAGTAACCCAAAAGAGAGGAAAGCATAATACTATCTCTCATATCGTTAGGGAGGATGGATCCATAACCACTTCAATGGCAAAAGTGGTGAATTGTTATTTAAGTTTCTATCAAGAGCTTCTTGGCACATCAACTCCGTTGAACAAGTTAGATCCAAATGTAGTAAGAAATGGATCAATCTTGGATGTGGAGACACATGAATTAATGGTTGTCCCAATTTTGGATGAGGAGATCAAGAGGGCTATGTTTGATATAGGCAATGAAAAAGCTCCGGGGCCGGATGGCTATACTTCTGCCTTCTTCAAAAAACACTGGGATATGGTTGGACCAGATGCAATCTTGGCTATCAAGGAATTTTTTACTAATGGTCAAATGCTAAAACAATTGAACCATACCATCATCACACTCATTCCAAAGATGAAGGCAGCAAAGAGAGTAATAGATTTCAGACCAATAACTTGTATGAATATTGTTTATAAGGTGATCACAAAAATACTAAATGCACGTATGGTGGAGATTGCGGGAAAAATTGTAAATCCAACTCAAGTCACCTTTGTGCCAGGTAGGAATATGCTTGATAATGTTTTCCTAGCGCAGGAATTGGTTCAGGGTTATACTAGAAAGCACATTTCACCACGATGTATGATAAAAATAGACATTACAAAAGCTTATGACACGGTATCATGAGAGTTTTTGGAAGATATGATGAAAGTGTTGGGTTTCCCTACTAAATTTATACTGTGGATTATGGAATGTGTAACTACCACTTCCTTTTTTATATCAATAAATGGCTCATTGCATGGTATGTTCAAGGGTCGAAGGGCTTTAAGACAAGGAGACCCTATGTCACCAAACTCTTCCTTTTTGGTTTGGAGTGCCTCTCAAGAATGTTAAAAATGAAAACTGCCAACTCTCAGTTTCACTTTCACCCGAAGTGTAAACAACTTGGAATTACTCATTTTGCTTTTGCAGATGATCTCATGTTGTTTTCTAGAGGTGATTCTACTTCTATAGGGATACTGATAGAGGTGTTGAATGAACTGAAAAAGATGGCAGGGCTAAAGGTGAATGCTTCAAAATCTAGTATTTACCTAGCTGGGGTGTGTAGACATGAAAGGGAGAATATCATGAAGATAATGGAATACCCTATGGGTGAATTTCCGGTCCTATATTTGGGGGTACCTTTGGCACTTATGAAGGTCTTGGTGGCTCAATTTTATGTTGTACTTGAATCTGTAGAGGCGTATATCAATACATGGAATGGTCAAACTCTATCATATACGAGTACTTTCTTTTTGGCTCCAAGCATTTCCCATCCCAATAACTATCCTAGAGAGGATAACCTCCATATGTAGGTTGTTCTTATGAGGTGGTAAACACTTTAGAATAGCATGTGATAATATATGTGTACCCAAAGAGGAGGGTGGACTGGGACCGAAAAATTGTAAACTATGGAATTTGGCATTGTTGTCTAAAGACCTATGGAATATTAATGCCAAAGTAGATTCCTTATGGGTAAGATGGATTCATGAAGTATATTTAAAGGACATATCAATATGGGATTGGGAACCTCACAACCGTGACTCACCCGTGATGAAAAAACTGGCAATGATTCGGAATAAATTGGTGGATAAGTTGGGTGGCCGAAGGGAAGTAGTGTATGACATACAGAAGTTATGTATAAATGGAATTCCATCAACACAGAAAATCTATAAATTATTAAGAGTCAAGCATACAAGACGTCCATGGATGGCATTTATATGGAAGCAATACATACCTCCAAAATTCTCCTTCATTGCATGGCTTAGCTTCGAAATAGACTACCAACAAAGGATAACCTACTATTTTTGGAGATAGATTGAACATGTGGCTTTTGTAATGTTGAACCAGAAAATGTTGACCATTTACTTTTTAAGTGCTCTTTTACAGGTGAAGTTTGGGCTGCCATACAGGGATGACTGGGATTGACACGAGCCATGACTACACTACCTAAAGCAATCAAGTGGATTCGAAAAGATTACACTGGAGCGAGTCTTAGAAGCAAACCCGCAAGACTGGCATTCATGTCTACCATCTATACGGTATGGAAGATCAAGAATGCTATCTAGTTAGATTCTGCTTCTGTTACGAGCTTTGATGTAGTTCTTAACATAAAAACTGTAATGTATAAGATTTTGTATAGATTGTACCCCACGGAACTAATCACTTTTTGATATTTTGGATGTATTGTTGATATTGATGTTATGATTACAAACTTTGATCGGGCCATGTCCCAAAGACCGTGTACATAACTTTTGATTCTATATATTTACCTTACATAAAAAAAGACATGATAATGTGACAAGGAAATCAAAAGTGCTTTCTTGTCTACATTTGGCTGTGTCAAAGGAAATTTTTACAAGAATAATAGATTGTGAATAACCTAAAGAAACATGAGAAAAACTTAAAAGTTTGAAGGCAACATCAAACAAGATTGATGTAAATTTTGAATCTCGAGAGAGATTTTGAGATGCTAAATATAAAGAAATATGAAGGTGTCAAGGAATAAGAAAGCAAGCTCATGTCCATTATCAATCAAATCAAATTGATTGGTGAAAATTTTCCTAATCAACTAGTAGTTGATTAGTTTTTCTGTAACTCTTTTCAAAGATATGAGTCAAAATTTCTCATTTTAAGACTATGAAGATCTATCAAAAATAATATTTGCAGAATTATTTAATGCTCTTTAAGTTGTAGATCAAAGAAGATCTAAGAGAGATGATGGAATTGAAGAAAAAATTGATAGAGTTTACTTGGCCAAAACTTCATCATCAAAGGAAAAGGCCAATGTTCTTCGGCCTAGCAATTGTAAGAAGTTTGATTACGAAGAAAAAGATTCTTGGCAGAAGGAAATTTTTTTAATATTACAAGTACAAGATATTTGAGCATTTACAAAAGAATTGCAAATATAGTGCAAGTAATAAAAGAAGAAACTTTTTTAAAGATAGTTGGTGCATTATGGAGAACTGTACTCTAAAAAATTTGATTGGTGACAAAGTGCATTAATAAATTTGGTTATAAGAATGAGAAGTGTATTATATTAAAAAAAAAAAAGTGCTTTGGAAGGTACGAAGAAAGCACTCCGTGAAGTTTGAAGCAAAGGGGAGTATTGATTAAATTGCTTCAAACTATTTTTTAGTTATTTCTTATTTTTTAAAAGTAGTGATTATAGTATTTTGTTATTTAAGTATATGCTTATTATTGATTTTTTAAAGTTATATTTGAGTTATTAGACTGTTCATTTTACTTGTTCAAACTTTTTTTCACTTATTTATGTTACTCACTTTCCCTTATTTCTAACTTGTTTTTGTCTTTAGTTGGTTGGAACTTGGAACGTAAGCCTATATACCTAAGTAATGAATGTTGTTTAATGAGAAAAATGCAATCTGCAGTTTTCAAAAAAAAAATTCTGTGCCTAAACTGAATCTCACGCACTTAGACATGATTCCCTCGCAAGGTAATGGGTTACTTGCTGTAGTTTTGACACGAACAACTCTAAATGGCATGCCTGTTTTTCCTATTTGAAGATGGAATGAGATGACACATCTTATTGATTGTTCGGCTTTGAAGATCCTTATGGATTCTCTCTTTCTGTCTCTACTCTTGAAAGAAAAAAAACAAAAGGGTATTGAACCTTTTGTTTTCCTTTCAATATCTGTGCTTGTCTCGAATTCGAATGGGAACTGATATACTAGTGTTGTCAATAACGTAGAAGCAAAAGATTGTTTTCTCCATATACGTATGGATATAGGGATAAATAATACAGTGGACGGCTGCAGCCGACCTCTGCTTTTCTCATCTTACACTCTTTTTGGGCTACGGTGCTATGCTACATCACAGTTCTAGACCGTTAACCTCGATCTCACAGTCTTCTAATACGTTTTTTCCCATGCAAGGTGATGCATTCTTTCTCTGTCTCTCCATAGCCTATGCGTACGCCAATTGTCATTGAATGGGGGTGTCAGGTCTAAGATCAGTATGTACAGTGTTAAGACGAGAGAGTTGAAGGAGTCAGCTTTCATCTCTGCTACGCTACTGCAAGTTAATTAAGATGAACAGTAGGATGAGCCCCAACAAAGTCTCTTTTCGATTTTGTCCTTTTCACTAGGCTAGTGCAATAGGATATGGCAGGTTTTTTGCATGGTTTACTGATTGTACCTGCCCTTTCTTCTTTCTTTTTAGCATCTATCAATCTATCTATCCATATCCCACTCCTTCCATAGATTTAGCTTGCATTGCGCCTCACCCTTCTACGCACAACCCAAGCACGTTATTTCCAATTAGCTCTGAGGACTCTTATGGCCACCAATATCGCAGGACAACTCAGGAACTAGCGAATAAGGACTAAATGGCTACAATACCATGATCTTATTGTCTTGGTCAAACAATAAAATGTGATTAGTCACAAGATAATTTAGGATTTGAATGTTAGTGAAATAGTTACAAGCTAATGTGAATAACTGGCAATTAGGATTTAATGGAAACATTACACTCTTGCTTTTTCCCTGCATACATGTGTGGTGTCCATACATAGAACCTCGGTACGGTGAAAGAGAGAGGAAGGACTTGGGATAGGCAGGGCTCAGGAAGAGGCGTGAGAAAGTGAAGGCATAATGTCAGCTGTCTAGAGAAGCAGGCCTTTGCTTTGCTTGGGGACCATTTGGACTCTCTTCATCTCTCATTAGATTTTCTTGCAACCGACAATAGTCACTCCGTGTTCCTCTTCACTATATTTACAACATGAACTTTGTTGCACCCCAAAAGTGAAGTAGAGAGAACCTTCCACTTATTCTATTTCTCACGTAATTCACTTTGCTGCACCCCAAAAAAGAAGATGAAAATAACCTCACAAAACTTACCTCTCTTCTCTGCTGGCCACGCCTCTGCTCTACTTTAATAGTCTGTCTGATCAGCCACCAGTCCTTGTGGTCCACTTACCAAGTTCCATATACAATCCAATTTTGGTTTGATTATTTAAAAGAAGACACAGAGAGTGAGAGCTAACGAGATAGTCCAAAGCATGGAATGGAGTGGCAACTTAAGAAGGTTGGTTTCTCGATCTGAAAGTCCCCTTAACTTGCTCTACAACTACAACTTTGACCACTATCCAGGTATGCCCGAATCTTCTTATTGCTGCTAACCTTCTTCTAATTACTTTCCCATCGATCTTTGTATTTATCTGAGATGTAAATCTGCGTGTAAGCAAAGAAAACCTTCAAGAAATATTATGCCACTAGTTTAATTTATTCCATGTCTTCACTCATATCACTTGGCTCAAGTAGTTGACACTAACGCAACCTCTTTCTTTGTTTCTACGTGCCACTGAAAGCAACCTTAGTCAGCTTGTTTTTTCTGTGCTACGTATGTTTTAACCTCTTTCTTTGTTCCTATGTGAATTGAAACCTATACTAGCAAGTTTGTAATAGTAAACAAGCTAATGATATTCTGTGCTTTTCAGGAACGGATGTAAAACACTCAGATATGGCGCATACACTGAATAGATCGGTCCCCAGTATGGAGAAAACCAGCTACGAAAGTCAAGAGAAGAAGAAAAGATTGACGAGTGATCAACTTGACTCACTTGAAAAAAGCTTCCAGGAAGAGATTAAGCTAGACCCCGACAGAAAGATGAAGCTGTCCCGCGAACTAGGGCTCCAACCCAGACAAATTGCTGTTTGGTTCCAAAACAGACGAGCTAGGTGGAAATCGAAGCAGCTTGAGCGATTATACGATACCCTAAAGCAGGACTTTGATATTGTCTCTAAAGAGAAACAGAAGCTTCAAGAAGAGGTCGGAGCTAGTTCACAAGAAGTTTTCATGCAAAACTTTACCAATTTTCATTCTTCACATTGGTTTAGCTTGATGTTAAAAATGTGTAGGTTATGAAACTGAAAGCCATGCTCAGGGAACAATCTACCAGGAACAACCAAGTATCAATAGGGTACACAGAGATTTCTGGAGACGATACCGTGGAAAGCACGTCGGTTGCTTTTCGTAGCTCTGCCAAGCAACGAGGAGGGCCAAATCAGTATCAGACTGCAGAAGCAAACTATCTTCCCAATGTCGATGAGTGTAGCCCTTTACCATCATCTTACTGGGCTATCCTGCCATCTTATCCCTAACAGAACAGGCTTCTAAGTGCGTGCATGCTCGTTCCTGATGGAATATGTTGGGGTTAATTACTCTAGATCAGTCAGTACTTCTATAAATATGTCAGAACGTCAGCATAGTTTAGTTTAGTGAAGACGATCTTATGAACCCTAAGCATGTTTCCTGTAAATCTTAAGTGGTTCACTATCCTACAGATGCAACAATCAATTACACAACCTTCTAGGCTCTCGCTAGTTTATTTGCAAATACGTTGAAGACAATCGTTCCACCTATATATACATATGCTATGTTAACTAAAATTCAAAATGCCTTCACGGAATTGCCTATAAAACGTAAGCATTTACTTGAATACACGCTAATCAACTTGTTATTCTTTAAGAAGCGTGATCGGAATTTCAAATTTCATAGATGAACAATCCTATTGAGGATAAGGAACATATGCATGCGTGTGGCATAGAAAGAGAAAGAAGCTGCACAGTTCCGTGAGTGAGCAAAAAGGAAACTTCTGATAAGAAGTCTGAAGCCTCGCTGAAACGTAACAGTATTAGGTACCTTTTTTTTTGGGGACGAAATTGAAATCGTTATTGAATGTCAACTTTTGGTTACAATTTTCAAATTCGTCACAAAAAGTCGTGGTTTTGGCAATGTCACATAAAATTCTCGCTAAACCAGTTTCTTTAGCGACGATTTACTTGAGTCGCCACAAAAAGTTCTCAATTTGGCGATATTTTGAGTGTTTCGTCCCCAAAGGTTGAACATGTTGCGACGATTTTGGCAATATCTCATAAAATTTTCGCTAAACCAGCTTCTTTAGTGACGTTTTACTTGAGTCGTTGCAAAAAGTTCTCGATTTGGCGATAATTTGAGTGTTTCGTCCCCAAAGGTTGAGCATATTGCGACGATAAATTAAATTGTTGCAAAATTACGAACTTTTTGTGATGCAATAGTTTGTTCGTCACTAAAAGTCTGCATTTGGCGACTAAACTTATAAATCGTCACACCAAAAGACGATATTAAAGAATTTATAATTAATAAATTTAATTTGATAATTCTTAACGATAAATGTGTATAATAATCCTAAGGTTAATTATAATTGATATTTTATAAATGATTTTTCATTTTTTTCATTTGCATTCTTTATAAATTTGTTTCAATATATAGTTAATGCATTAAAACTCTATAAATTATCCTTTTCGATATAAAAGATAAACATATCTAAAATTTAATATTAACAAGATAAAAATAATAAATTTAAGTTGATAATATTCTTAAACATTAATATTTATTAACAATAAAATAATAATACATAAAACTATTGAAAATGGTAAGCAATATAATATAATGATATATGCAGGTAAGTAGTACAGGACTTTAATTAGAAATTTAACAATTCTTTCAGACATAAAATAACAACATCAATAAGTAGTATGAATTTTGTTAATAAACGGGATCTGGGGTAGTCCAATAGTATGCAGTCTTACCTTAACTAGTAAAGAGACTGTTTACAAAATTCTTATAAACATAACAATAAATAAAGTTTCATGCCGATTCCGACGAAAAGGAAATGAAATAAGTAATTTTTTGGATTCCAAGTGACGTGAGAGTTGGTAAAGGTAAATGAGTTTCCTATGTCTAGATTTTCAAAAAGGGTCATTACACATTCAAAGGCATTAATTGAAAAAGTCACAGATCTTCCCTCAAGTGTTGGGTTATTGATACCCTCTTCCAACAACTTCTTGGCTATAGATAAATTAGTAGGAGATACAGTGAACAGATCCTTAGATACAGTATGGATCATTAAATTATTTGAACTACCAGTACCATGCGTTTCACTTAAGACACAATTAGTATAGAACTTAGATAGCTAGTTAAGTCAAACAGTATAACGAAATCAATATGGAACATATGCATACTTGATTTAACAAACATAGCAATTGGAATTGATGGTTGTTTCAAAGCAACCGATTTTTCTAATCTTTTACAAACCAAACCATCGAGACATTGCCACCGCCTCCATTTCCATCTATGTTTATTTGAAGATTCAAGGAAGCTTAACATAATATACAGTGTATACAATCAGATGTTCATATATATAATAGCTTTATAACAGGAAGTGAGGTACAAATAATAAAGGAAGCGAGGTAGTTCGAATGATACTAAAAACTATGAAGAAGAAGAAGATTGACTATGGAAGGCAAGTGGTGATTAGTGTTTGATGAGAAGATTTGTTCTGAATTGAATTATTTTTTATTAGGGAGAATTTTGTCACATTCCTCCCAGCGGAGCTCATTTCTACCACCGAAAACTAGTCATTACGTTGACATTCCTTTATGAATTAATGTTAGCAGTTATATTCTGAAAAGTCAATTTAGCATAAAAAGTCATTTTGTTCAATTAAATTCTCGATGATAAGTCAAAATACTATAGTTCACTAGTTATACATCTTTTATCTGCCTATTTAGATGTCTAAAAAGCAGTAGATTGGGAGTCATTAGAAACATTAAACAAATTGAAGTTTGTAAGACAAATAAAAGTTTTTCAAGGAAGATTGTTTAATATTATGAGAGTACTCATTTACCCTTATTAAAATGAAAGTAGAATTGGGCAAAATAAAAGTAGAATTCTTGTAATATTGTCTTTTAACATTTTCGTAAAACTGTGATATTTCATGTTCCTCCAACTTTTGGTAATCCTATTAGTGAGCATTAATATATACAATCTTAAATCACCTTTGGTAGAAGGCTTCTTTAAGAAATAGTTGAAGATGGCTCTATTATGAAGCGGTAGCCTTATGAAAATTGAGGTACTTTGGTCACTACCCAAAACTTTTCATTCACTGAATGCTTTGCTTCACTATGCTACAACTAGAAGATATGTAAATGACTTCTATTACAATATTCTTTTGTTGAACTGTGTGTTGATCAATAAAATAATAATTATATAAATTGAAATTATCGAATGCAATTATAAATTTAAATGTTTCTTAAAATTAGATATATCATATAAACCTAAATGCTAGTTAGAATATTTTAATGAAAAAGAGAGATCTAAGTTAAGAACATTAATTATGCTTTATTCCTACTATATGTTAGCCTTGGGGAAAATTATCAATGTGATCATTAAAGTAGTGCAACAAGGTCCACGTTACTAGCTTAGCTCTAAGTTAGGAACAACTTTATAAGTGTCTCTAATAGAACTTTCATCGAACACTTGATAGTAAAAAAAAAAATCATCCCTAACTAATAACAAAAATGCAAACAATGAACCCATTCTAGACCAACATCAACCCATTCTGTCATAATGAAGCATAACGGTGGCAATTTACGTAGACAATCAAAACCATATCACAAAAAATAGAGGGACAAAGAAGAATAGAAAAGCACATCACAACAACCCAAAGAATGAAAAGAGAATAGAAAAACAATACATAAGGTGGGCAAATTACTTGAACAGAAGGACAATCAAAGGCGACTACAACAAAAGACGAAGATTCACCATGCATAAGGCTTCTTTAACAATTGCCAAAACTAGAGGGAGAATGGATGAAAACAACGAATAGTTGAAGATAAAGATGGCTTCATCTTTGGCTTCATTTTCGTGCTAATAACCTAGTAGGGAACGACGTCATTTGCTGTACAACAAAACGATGACATTTGTTGTACAAAAATCAACATCATTTGTTGGATCGTGAACAAAGAGGATTGTTGACGACTAACATCAAAACGATGTCATTTTCGATAACGTCGAAAGAAATATACCATTTAGTGAGGATTTAAAAACCTGTCGCCAAATGGTTTGCTATTACCATTTGGTTTCACATTTGAGTAACATAATAATATAATATATGTAATTATATGTTAAAATACAAAATTTTGATATAAAAATAAGTAATTTTATTAAATAGAGTATATATATATATGTTACGTAAGTAAGATATGAGAATATTTATATATAATGTAAATGTTCATAAATCATTACATTACTTACATTACTTGGTCGATATTAAATTGCTATTAAAAATTTTATTAGGTATAACAAAATTGTAATTTATTATATATAATTTCTATAGTAATTTATGTTTATGATATACTAAAAAATTAACAAAATTTAAAATCTATGTAAAAAAAGTGTAGCATTGGTGACACTTTTGAAAAATGATCGTCAAAACTACACATTTGCGATGATTTGTGATAACGTTGCCAAATAAATGGGTTTGTAAACAAATTAAGCGAAAAGTCGTAACGTTCATACAAAAGGCGACGATTTTTTAAATTGATCGCCAAATGGGTATCTAGCGGTTTTCTTTTGGCGATGAAATGTGAATTCATCATAAAATCTTTGGACGTTTAAGAAAAATAAACTGAGATTACGTCGTTTGTTCGACGTCAAACGACGTCGACTCAGCACATGTTAAATGAAACATAGTCGAGATCTCCTTCCCTTTATTTCCTCTCTACCATGCCAGTTTTTGCCCTTTTTCCTCCCTCCTGCGTTGGTTTCTCATCATTTTCTGTTCTCCTTGCCAGTTTTTACGTGCCATTATCTTCTCTAGTCATCGTCCTTCTGTCCTTCAATTGAGGTAGTCATTTAGTATTTGTTTGTTTGGTTTGTGTTTGTATTCATAGTGTTGGTATTTTAAAATGGTACATTGCACAAGTTTAATGAATCTTTGGAGTAATTTAATATTAGAAATTCATTCAGAAATCATTTAATAATATCATTATAGATATTCAATATAATGCACTTGGTGGAAATAAACGAAAGAAGGTGGAAATTAGCAAAGATTTTCCTCCTCCACAATAACCAAATCAACCACAACAACTGACTTCATCTATCAATGAAACCAGTCAGCAACAACGTCTTTCTACCTCAACCACTGAAGAGGGATCTTCAGGTTTATAACTCTTTAGCACCTATGATTTCACTTATCTTCAAATATATATTTACATGTTTAATGAATTTTTTCTTATCATTATTCTCTTGTTGTTAGGTTCTAATGCCACTGTTAGGAAAAGAGGTATACGTATCACTAAAGGTCCTGAGTTGCAACGCATGAATGTTGTAATGAACAGAAAGTTGTCTGTGCATATTGACCCCTCACAAGGTTGTCCAATTGACAAGGTCCAGTTAGCAAAATTATCTAGTGAGTCAGGGGTCGTCGTCAAGACTGAATTGCCTTGCCATAAGCATGCCAAGTAATTGAAAAAAGACAACTTGCTTCAAAATGCTCTTGACGAAGTTTCGGTAAATTTTCAATTTGTTTAATTATATGCACTTTTAACTAACATTTAAACACTAATTTAACTTTTACTTATTGTTCACAGATGAAACTCAATATCGTCAATATCGAGAACCTTAAAGTTTCAAGCTGTGTAGTTCACTGTTGACACAAAGGGCAAAGGATCATCATTATCAGCTACATAAATACTACAAATCTTTTCCTTCGAATGAGAAGGCAAGGAGACATGTTTCTGAATGAGTGACTCCAGAAAATTAGAGCCAAATGTATGATTATTAGGTCTTTACTAATATTAAGGTTTGTCCTCTTTCTCATTACATTTGCTTCAATTAATCTTATGCCACATTTAATGACTAATTCTTTTTTGTATCTAGGACAAGTGTGAGAAAGCTAAGGTTAATAAAGAAAAAAATAAAAACTCCTCACAACTAAGGCTCCAAATCATTTGTTGTCGTCCGAAAAGAATTTGTAAATTCTTTGGCTAGAAATTATAATTATATCAGAAAATACAATGTTATTTAATGTGTTTCAATCTTTGTTTTCATAAAATAGAGTCAAAAGGAACTACATAGTACAAACTGACATATTACAGGAAGGTGAAGGTTGGACGTCAGAAGAATCTCAGGATAATTATGTAAGTCTAAAAATTTGTTTAATTTTTATGTTTATTAATTTTTAAATTAAATATTGATTTTATTTTTTTAAATTTTAGAATAAGATGCGGGAGTTGTTGCATAGCTCTTTTTTTTTATAAAAATGAGCCAAATGTAGATGATATTTACAACAATGTCCTTGGTGTATGATCAGGCTACAACAAAGGCCCGCCTTAAGCCAATTGGAGCATCCTCATCGTGACCAGCATATGTAACAACGCTTCAAGAGAAAAATCAATCGCTTAAGGTTTCATTACAACGTAATGAACAAAAATTAGATCGTCCTAAACGAAAGATGGTCAAGCTTGAAAAGATGGTCAAACAAATAATTGGCTAAAATTATGAAAGTGGCAATGACAATGAAAACGAGCATTAGTTTGTACATAAGTTTTTTTGTAATTAACATTTAATGAAATTTATTTTTATATAAAATGTTGTTTATTTTAATTTAGTTTAATTAATTATAAATCTAAATTTCACAAACAATATGATGGATTAAAAATCTTTAAAATAATCATAATTGAATATCCAATTTTTTATATGAATGTTTACTAAAAAATCAAAACTCGTTACCAAAACTTTTTAGCAACATTATTCAAAATGTCACCAATACTTTTTAAAAAATTAAGTCAAAAACATAACTAAAATGATTTTCCGATGATTCTAAAATTGTCACCAAAAGTTTTTAGCTACGTTAATAAAATTGTCGCAAATAACCTTTAAAAATCGTCGCAAATAATCTTTACCTACGTTATGAAAACCGTCACCAAAAATATTTTACTACGTAAAAATTATCATCTCAATATATTATTAGCTACGAGTAAGTAATGTAGTAAATAACTTAACTTTTAGCCATGAATAATAACCGTCGCGAGTAGTCTTTCGCGACGATTGGTTTTAACCTCGCCTATCTCTTTTGATGACGTACCATAAATCAAAGACAAAAATAATTTGCAACTATTTTTCGAAAACGTCGTCGATTTTTTTTATCGCTAAAAATAATTTGCAATTAAATGTTTGATGATTTTTTTTTGTCGCTAAAAATTTTGGCTACAATTTTTGTACTCTTACCGATGAAAATATTCATCGTCAAAAGTCCTTTTTATTGTAGTGCCTATGCATTGATAGAGATAGATAATGAAGATCACCTACATATTTTGAAGAAGAATCACAAATATTGAACCAAGATTGTGCAATGGAAAAAGTCATCCTCTTTCATTTTTCTTGTTTGGTTGACCTGTAATTGTTTATTAGGTGTTTGGCATCCCCTAAAAATGCTAAATACCCCTAATGCGTTGCTAGTATATTCACAAATTTCCCCATAAAAGTGTATGTTGTGGTCTACCTTCTTTCCTCTTTTTTTACAATTCTTCCTGAAGAAATTTGATTTAGAAAGGACCAAATATCAACACCTTTATCTTTACATTCTGACTATCTGCCTTGTAGTATTAGCATTTGAATCCTCAGATAAAAACTCTCAATGCATTAAACTACTGAGCTATTTGCCTTATCTTTTCGGGCTATAGGATGACTTCCGCTATTGAGGTAAAGATTAATTCAGAAATTATATTACAAAAAGAATGATTTAAGTACCTAAGGCCTATCATCATCCAAAGCAATGGAGAAAACGATGAAGATATAGTTCACTGTATTATATCAGGATGACTTAAATGGAGAAGCATATCAAGAGTTTTATGTAACAAGAAGATACTACTCAAGTTTAAAGGTAAATTCTATTATTTAACGATTAGGTTAGTCATGCTTCATGGGGCGGAATGTTAGCACATCAAATAAGTGCATAGTCATAAGTCAATAATAGTGGAGATGAGGATGCTTCGTTAGATATGTAACCTTATTAGAATATATAAAGTTTAAAATATATTGGTACGAGACAAATTAAAGGTAACCAATATTAATGAAAAATGAAGAGAGATGAGACTTAGATAGTTCAAACATGTTAAAAGAAGACACCTTGACACTCCAGTGAAAAGATGCGAGAAAATATTACTTAGAGACTGTATGAGAAAGAAATGAAGGCCTAAGAAAAATTGAGAAGAAATAATCAAGAATGATATTACTCTACTAAAACCTACCAACGACATGACTTTTAATAGAAAAGTTTGACGTACTAAGATACGGATAAAGGATCAGATAGAGAGGTCTTTCTCGTTCTCTTCAGTCTTTTAAATATTTTCCTTCGAGTCTTTTGTTTTATATTAGCTTTAATAATTTGATTATGTAGTACTTTCATTCCAATTATTTAGCCTAAGCAGTTTCTTACTTAGTCTAATTACTTTCTTGTAATGGTTGATTTGATTTATTCTTATACTTATCTTTTTTCTAGTTGGTGTATTTATTTACTTATTTTATCTTTTATTTTTGAATTTTTTCCATGCTCTATATGTATTGTATTATGTTTACATGTGGGTCTATAGGAAACAGTCTTTCTACCATATAGAAGTAAGGTTGCATGCTACTAGATCTTTCCAAACCTCGCATTTCAACACTCTTATTAGGTGTTATTCTCGTTGTTATTGTAACTATCTACCTTATGATTAGTTATACGAGCCTTAATTGCGCGCTTAGGGTCAAACATGAAAATGAATAAACGAAGAAAACACAAAAAATACTTGTTTTGCTTTTCATAACTTCGAACGATCTTTTCAAACGCTAAAACTTCTAGATTTTCTCAATAACCTTTATGAAACTTGATCAACCAAATGTCGTTAACATCTTTCTGTGACTTTCTTACGGCGTAAACCTCTTAATAGGTTAGCGAATTTAAACATTCACAACTTACGTAAGTAAAAGCTGGAGACTTTAGCGTATATATATAGCAAACATATCAAACTTCTCCGTCACATTTCTAATGCATATCTAGCCCATACTGATTAGAATCTATTTTCTTCGCTAAACTTAACCTATTAACTAAAATCTTTTATTGAACTACTTTATTATCTTTTAACCGGATCAAATTCGATTCAACAAACCGTAAGTTTATTAAAACCATAAAATCGTAATTAATTGTTATCCAACATTTAGAGAATTACTAACATTCTCCCTTTAGGACAATAATTAACTACAATAGTTGTAACAATTAAAAAAAACCAGTACAAAAAAATGGTTAAGCCAATAGTTTAGGTTGACCAGGCTAAAAATCCATCAGAGTTTAGCATGAGTAACTCAGTTTGATTGTAGCAAGAGGCAGTAACATGAGGCCGATCTTTACGGAGGTAAAGTACAGACAAGTTTTGGCCCAACAAGGGAATCCCACTTAGACCACAGGAACAGGATGCGTTCAACCACCGACCGGAGACCTTTTTCAGACTTCATCAACCGCTGCTAGTACCACAATTTTCAATTTGTTCCAAAGAAAAATCCCATGCACAACGCAATCTTGTGACAATCATAGGTACTGTTTCAAGCATATTTCTAAGAACATGAGAGCACAAACATTCCAAAGACCTGTGCCTCTTCTAGTACGACACAACATTCTAACCGGACAATTGTTTACATGTCAGCTGTTATCGCAGGAACAGTATTACGTTCCATCAAAGCGACACCTTTTGCGGCAACCGACGTCATCCAGAGAACCAAATAAGAAAAAAAAAGAGCCCATATTCATCCTAAATGGTAGCAAAAGCATTCCGTGCCTTTTGCCTAAAGAACCACTAAATTAGTTGCATATGATAGAACTTCCCAGTGTCATACATAAATCATAGCAACACTAACCCTGCAAAGTTTGAAGATTCCTAGTAAAATAGAACTCATGATCTGAAGGGTCTAGGACCAAGATCAAAACATAAGAATATGATATAAAAGTTGAAACAAAAATGCCAAATGCAAGACTATGTTGGCCAATTAATCCTTACAAAGTCCAAAAAAGCACAAATATGTAGCTCCTATTTCCATTTGCAAGAACACCACAAGTGGACCATAAAATAAGCAGTTAATACGGGAAGAAACATAGAATTGGCAATTGCAAGAACGCTACAGCTGAGAATTAGCATTTCAGCGCTTTCCACCTCCTCCACCAAGTTTAGGACCCTTTGATGCACCACCCTTGCCAACATTACCTTTGACTTGTGTCTTTTGAGTCTTGGACATGACTTCAGCCTTCTTTGCTTTCTTTTCATCCTTCGTCTTCTTGATCCTTTCCTTGATTTCTCTGCATATACATCAATCAAGTAATCGGCAAAAAGTTGCACGCATGAGTGGCCCAGCCAAAGGCCATTCATAAAGTTGGGAGGCAAATTATCAAATTACTGTAACGAACGGATGTTATGCATGAAGCGAGATTGAGTACCGGAGAGCAGCTTCCCTGGCGGCATCACGAACTTCTGGCTTCTCTGTTCTCCTCTTCTGGATAACCTCCAAAGCGGCACCGACTATGGACCTGGAATATGGCTTCTTGGTGGCACGTCTTCTCTTTTTTACTGCCTCTTGGGCAATATCCTATGCAAGTCAAGATAACATCACATCTAATTGCAATTTCAAGCAAACCAAAACAAATGCTCTCAAAAAGGAAACAACCAAATTGGCAGGATAGAAAATGCTTTGAATATAAAACTCATTACCTTCTTATGTTGCTTCCTGTACATGGCTGTCCATGTAAGCTTGGAAGGCTTCAACCTGTTGTGGAAGTACCTCTTGCATTTTGAATTGGCAAACAGGAAAACCTGCACAAAACAGGCCACGGCACAGTAAAGACTCAAAAATCAACACAATCCCAGATACATTGATGACCCAAATAAGCAGATTAAACGTTAAAAAACGCTAACTTTGCAATAACCTGAGAATCAGAACGAATAAATCTGATGCCTTTCCCGGGATAAATCTTGGCCCCACTGAAACGACAAAGCTCCGTCCTGATACGACATTGAAAACCCAAACCATTAAAACCTAAATTCCATAAGAAAATGAACTCCAACGATGTGGCATTGCAGAGACAAACATTAACTCAAATGAATTTCGAATAGATAAGAGATAGGGAAACTACTTGAGAACCATGGCTGCGTGCTGTTTCGCGCTGTTGCCGGTGCCACTAGGTAAACCCTAGATGGCAGTGTTGCTTATATAACATCTTCAGTAATTTCCGCCATATTTGGGTGAAATGACGAACATGCCACTGCAGATTACCGGGCTATGGTGCTATTGTAATGAAGATAGCCCAGTTAAGACATTTCTAAAAAGCCCAATGTACTTAGAGAATTATTAATTGATGTCGGGCCTGTCTCACTGTACCCAACAAAAAGATTGGGGTATGATCTGTTGGTGTTTAATTTTTCATAGTTATAATCATAAATTGAAATGTTTTGGTTTTGGTTTTGGTTTTGGTTTTTTTTTCATTTTTTGTTGTGGTTTTTATAAAAAAGTAAAACTTTCTCTTTAAACACGCTTGGTTCGTTATTGTTGTGTTATCCTATTTTCAAAAATAAAAAATCTACAATCGCTTTACAAAAACATAAAAATACGTTTTCTTTATATTTGACAACAAGTTTTCGTGGATTCTAAAATAATGTTTTCACAAAAATAACTTTTTTCTCTACGTCGTCGATTTTAGCATCTGCCGACTTCAGCATCTTTAGGCCTTGCTGCATTTTTTCTAAAGATTGCTCCAGGTTTGTGTTTGTTTCTTCTGCAAATCCTTGAGTTCCTTTAAGATCTGCTTCGACGCCATCTTCAGAAAACATACGTTTCAAATTTCTATCTTATCATATCAAAGCCCAAAACAACCATGCACCATCACACACTCTCCAGTCAACCTCTCCAGCCTTCCAACGGCTCAAAACTCTCTCTTCCCACTGCAAAAAGACGACGATCAAACAGATAGATACAACAACAATAAGAACCGAATAAAAGCACGAGAGAGAAACAGTGCAAAGGTGAAGAGCAGCCATGGGTGACGAGAGAGAAATAACGTAAAGGTGAAGAGAATGGCTGCGTGGACTTTCAGACTGGAACTGTTATTTCCCATTTGTGTCCAAGAATTGAAAAGATTATACCTTGCACAATCGATCATACAATTTAATCTCAATCTTTCTTGGAGATGTGAGAAGATCGGTCTATTTGGTAGCAGTGGACATAGCCAGTTTTCATGTGTTAAAAGGCAAGACAATTGTCTTAGCTGGTGACTAGAAGTTTAGAATGCAAACATAAACAAGTGACATTAAATGTGCCAGATTTTTAGGTGAAATGAAGTTTGCTTCTCTGCAGTTCTTTGCATGAGTGTAGAAAGACACAACTTGATGCAGAATTCTTTTGCCACAACATTGTGGTAGCTTTTCGTCCTATAAAGCTTCTTGCCTGAACAATTCCCGTCCATTTAAATGCAGCCTAAGTGACATTAGAGGAACCTGGCGTTTTAAAGTAGCCACCTGTAAAAGTTACACTTTCATCTTGTCCTGTATTTTTATTTGGTAGATTTGCATTCTCATTTCTTGAATTTGAAGTATCATAATTCCAAAATAATCTAATAATCTTTTGTTGGTCCACTTCAATGGCATTTCCAAAAGGAATATATCATGGCATGTTGAGTTCTTCAAAATGAGTGTTGCGTGTAGCCTTCTATTTTACAGAATAAGAATGTGCCTTTTATGCGGTTGGTTCTGCATTTTGTGGCACTTTATTCTATTTTTTGAACTTTTTATCTTATCTCAAATAGTACTTGTGTGTACTTGTTGCACTTGATTACATTCAGACGTGTTTCATTTGTGCTCATATAATAGTTATTGTTTCTTGTAAGTGTGGAGAATCGAAACATTAAATGCTTTGAACGTGATTTATTGCGGTAGTTTTGCTATAATGTTTTCACATATAGCGAAAATTTTAATTTGCTTACAAGTTTAGGCACAAAATATTTTTTAAAATATTATTATAATTTTCACATGTTTATTTTAATTTTAGCTATAATGATAATTTAATAAATATTATTATGATTATCACATGTTTATTTTAATTTTAGCTATAATGATAATTAATTAATTTAAAAATATAATGTATTATATTATAATTATTACATATAAGAGTATAA